>MU839533.1:0-103574 GCA_030685255.1 Podospora conica
TCCATGCCACCCCGCCATACACCAACCCCTGCGGTTCTTTCCAAGCCCATTTCTTTTCGCATACAAATTAATACCCCCCCCCCCCCACCACAACCCCCCCCCCCCCCCCCCCCCCCCTCGTCACCCTACTACCTAAAGAACCTCCCCACCATATTACTCGCAATACTCCCCGCCATGCCCCCCGACCCCAGCGCCGACCCCGCCAGGTTCGACGCCTGGCTAAACTTGTCGCACCTCGAAAACGCGAGGCTGTTGGTAATCGTCAAGACGAGGGCGATCACTGTTCCCCCCAAAGTCAGCACACCACCCAACCAAACCTCCCGAGCGCGGGTAGGGTAGGCACTCACCAACAAGCGGCAGCCAGATAAACTTGAGGCTCAGCAGCGCCACCACCGCCAGCAGCACCCACAGCATCGGCTGCGCGTAGATGGCCAGCCAGAAGAAGCGGCTGTCGGTCGCGTTGACGACCTTGGTGCCCGGCTCGCTGCTCTCAAACACCCAGTGCGAGTCGCCCGTGGCCGGGTCGACCTCGTTCCACCACCGCAGGCCGACGAGGCGGCGCCCGGCGATGTTCTTGAGGTAGTAGAAGTCGGCGGCGAGGAGGAGGATGGTGATGATGAAGATCATGACGCTGGTGCGCGCGGGGCGTGGTTAGCTTTGTGGGCTGGTATGGAAGGGGATGGCGGGGGGGGAGAGGTACAGGCTGTCGGTGAAGAGCATGCCGAAGAGGTAGACGAGGAGACTGGCTGAAGTAGGTACGGGTTGTCAGCGCGGTTTCGAGGGTTGGGAGGGGCGGAGGGGGGGGACGAACAGATGCGGAAGCCGAGAAAGGTCAGGAGGGTGATGGGATGCGAGGAGAGGCGCCAGCTCAGCGAGCCTGGGGAGTTGGCCGGGGTTTGGTTTTCGAGGTCCATGGCGATTGATCGTGTATGTGGTGATGGCCGGGATCGCGGTGGCGTTTGGCGGTGGCGCGGCGACGGGAAGGGCGAGAAAGTTGAAGCTGTCGTCGTCGTCGCAAAATCGATCGCATTCACAGGCACAAGCTGGACAAGCAGCAAGCTGTCTTGCTGGGTGTAATTACGTGGTTCCTCGCGTATACGTAGGTCCTCGTTAGGTGCATATTTGGTCCCGAGACCCCTGTCGCCGTAGCTGTCGCGGCAGGCAGCTTGTCGTCGGCCCGAGCTTACCCGTCTGTTTCCCCCCTGTCACCAACAGTTCAACACTCCCTCCTCTCATCCGAGCAAGGATTAACTCGAAAAGCTTGCGGAAGTATTGAAATGGATTGAATGAGGATTTCTATAATATTAGCGCCTCTTTTTTCACGAGGGACAGAAGAGTCCAGACAAGCTCATCAACGACGACGTCACAAGTGAGACTGGATCGCGAACATGGCAACTTCAGCGTCCACCGTCCTCCGCAGGGCACTCTTATATGGTGAGAGCCGGTTTTCATATCTGGCTACCTACACTGAACTAAAATACCTGCTAACCAGGCAGACAGTCCCCGCCTCGTCTCCCAGATTCATGGCCAAGACCCGATCTCTCACCTGTGACAATATAACCTACGACCTCGAGGACTCGGTGACACCGTCAGAGAAAGAAAACGCCAGGTCCTACTTGGCCGAGCATCTCACTTCAAACAAGAAGCCTCCGTCCATTGGGGAGCTAGCCGTCCGCATCAATGCTGTCTCAACCCCCTCTGCCCTCGGGGACCTGACAGCCCTAGCCACTTCACCCAACCTCGATACAATTGTTATCCCAAAGGTCAACAGTGCCGCCGACCTGTCCTTCGTCACAGACGTTCTCCGACACGCGGCACCAAACAGATACTCCAACGGCCCGGATTCCCGCCCCTTTCGCCTCATTGCCCTCATTGAATCCGCCAGAGCCGTCATGGACCTCCCGTCAATATGCGCCGCCTCTCCGGACCTCAAAGGATTGATATTCGCCGCCGAGGACTTTGCCCTGGACCTCTCTTTGACTCGATCGCCAGAGTTGACCGAGTTTTTATACGCGAGGAGCGCCATCGTAACAGCCGCTCGAGCCTTTGACCTCGAAAGCACAATTGATTTGGTGTGTACATCTTACAAAGGAGAGAGCGGTATAAGTCGCCTTGAGGAAGAGTGTCGCTCTGGGAAGGGGTTAGGATTCAACGGAAAGCGTACGTTTAAATCATGTCGCACTTGTCCCCTAGGCACTTATGGGTGTTAACTGACAGTTGTAGAATGCATCCATCCCAGCCAAGTAGACATTGTTCAAAAAATGTTTGGTCCTGGCGAGGCCGAGGTGGAATGGGCCGTCCGAGTCGCTGTCGCCGACGACAAGGCCTCAGCAGAGGGGCGAGGGGCCTGGACACTCGATGGCAAGATGATCGATGCACCAGTCGTTGGAAAGGCGCGGGCCATCATGAAGAGGGCCGAAAGCTGCGGGTTTGATGTTTCTCGTGTCGTCGACAAGTGGAAGGACCAAGAACCGGAATGACCACCGCCGCCCCTAAAACCCGCCATAGCCTTCTGAAGGGTGCGGTGGTGCAAACCAGGCACTGCTCTCGTTTTGAGGCCCAGGTGTGTCATACCTCGGCCCGGGAGAGCGTGAGGACCACGGCACGACTGCCTGCTCAAGCAGGGGGTCTGTGGTGCCAGGACTGCGGATGTGGGAGTTTTCGCTGCCATCCAGGCGTCTAGAGTCAAAGGCCTCTCGCTCAATCTCATAGATGAAATCCGCCATACCTCGTTTGGGCGGTCGTTGTCTCGGTCCTTCGACTTGGTACTTTGCTTGGTCAAAGTCAACAGTGCCCCTATTTTCGTGTGGCGGGAATTGTCCGAAACCTCCTGGGCTCGGGATAGTCCGCTCCGCAGCAAGCGCTGCTGAGTTTGAGCCCCATTCTTCGTCTTCAACCTGGACAGGCCTATACATCGGTACACGGAGGTGCTGTTGTGGTTTGGGAACGCATGGGCCCTCCAGGAGAAGCCGGTTTCCAAAGCCGCGATCGATGAGAAAGACAGGTTTCTCGACTTCTTGATATGCTTGCTGATCCGGGACCGCGCGAACAAGCAAGACTTCTTGAGCATCCTGTGTCCCCTGGAAGTACTCTGATCTTCGCAGAGGCGCATACACTGGCTGAGCTTGCTGCGACTGAAGAAGCCTTGTCGACTGCCTTTCGGTGTCCTGTTCCATTTGCACGTGGTGTTCTGGCGCCTGCTCTTCTCTCCGCGTAGGTTGCGGTCTTTCGAGTGCGCTCGGGGCAGTTGTCATCGTCCCGCTGCTGTTCTGCCGCATCTCAACCTGGCGAGTCGTGCTATTCTCGGGGTGCGTGCGGTGTTGTCGGGGTGACAGGGCTATGGGATCAGTCTGCACCTGTGCATCTTTGTACCCAAATGGCCTTTTGGTGTTGCTGCCGTTGGAATCTCGACTTTGAAGGCGTGTTTGGATTTGGGGGCGGGGGCTCTCGTCCTGAGGCTTCTTCCTCTCGTCGACTGGAGGTCCCCTGAAACGGTCGTCAAAGAATTCGCTGTGATGACTTGTGGACCACGTAACATAGCTGGTGGCTTTATCGTCTGTGTGGTGTTGGCTAGGAGAGTCGTGGCTCCGCGTGGCTTGGAGGTGCTTTCCATATCGATATGGGATGGTTCCCTGCTCGACCAACTCAGGACTACCGAGATCATACTCTGATATTCGACGTTCGACACGATGCCCACCGCTATGTGGGCTGGATGCTCTCGACCACGGTGCCTCACTGCCGTTCCCGTAGGACAGGCCTTCGAGATCCTGTCTCGGGGGTTTGTCTGGTAGGGGAGGCCTGCGAGTGGAGGTCCTGTGTTGAAAAAAGGCGCGGAATTGGTCCATCTCGGTGTCTTCCTCCTGGTCCTTTTGCTCCAACCTGGCATTTCGAGCCTTCATTGCCCTTTCGGCAAGGCCCTTGCCCCGTCCTCGAAAATTTGATTCATAAGAGTCTTGTTCGGCTCTTCCCTTCGACACCTTCGACACCTGCTGGCTTGTTCGATCCTGCGCCGTTGCCTTCTGCCCAGTCCGCCTCTTCGCACCGCCGTCCACTTGATGCTCATATTTGTCCTCTCGAACTTTGTGACGGGGTCTCTTTTCAAATCGGTAATCTGGCTCTCGGTGGGGTTCTCGGTGGCGAGGCATGTCAGGATCGGGCGGAGACCGCGCTCTCTTGGTCGCCTTTGCCAGGTCCTCTCGTGTATGCGGCCTTGATGGTACATGGCGGGATTCATTGGCGGAGCTTGGCTCGTGGTGTCGATGGGACTGTGTTTGCTTCAGCCACGACTGGATGTAACCATTGCCGACGGTTCCGACTCCCTCTCGCGGATTCGTCTGGGCGATGAGGGCTTGGTGTCGCTGAGAAGAACGCCTGGCATCGATATCAGCATCGTTGTCATCTCGACCGCGGGTCCTGGCACGATGGCGCTGGTCGTCTTCTTGTTGGGTGTGTCTCTTGGGTATCAGGGCTTTGGATGAGCGGTGATTGTGCGGCGGCATGGTGGGATAGACTCGGGGTGGAAGCTTTCCAAATGAGTGGAACAAAAGCAGCAAACTGTCGGTAGCCAATGTTGTGGTTTGCTTGCAAACGGCTAGGTACGGGGCTCGATTCCTCGCCGCCATGGTTGCAATGTCCACCTAGCCAGTCTCAACCAGACTACCTAGTTTGGGGGGTCTGCACCTGGCCTCCGAGACTCCTTCCTCTTCGTCACCGAGAATTCTCTTGTCCACGATGGAGCAGGACCGAAACGTCCCTGCCCAGGACAGAGTCCAAATAACGGTATGTTCTACCCCTTTCTCAGTCAATATCGAGGCAGTGGGTCCTTCCTTGGATTTTGTCTTTCGACATAACCTGCGTCATCGTCTCTTGAGATATCGCAGGAGAGACCGCAAGTAGAGGAAGTGACAGCTCGCCTACCTTGGCTGTCTAGGCCGACTCTTCTCAACCTGGAACCCAGAGTGCCTTCCTCTGGTGATGGTGCGGGTGGACTCTGGCAAAGCCGACCTCGGAGCATTGCCCCAACTCTCCCGAGCTTGCTGCCTCCATCCCCATTCTTCCCCCAGGCAGAACATACAGCCACCTCGGCCACCATCTTCTGTTCGTTTCGGCGTCATCGACGAATCAAGGAACGTACCTCATATTGTCGTGACCCTCCCCACCATTTTCACCACCGCGATCAAGGCCTTCCTGAGCAACCCTACCTACCTACCCAATTCGATACCTGGCATCACGGCTAAACGTACCCTCAATATGTCCCCAACATCGGCCCATCTTTGAGCATCCGAGTCCTGAGCAGGACTAGGCTTTTGGCGGATGCTTTTGCCTCCTCAACCCAAACGCGGACCACTGGACAGCCAGCCCCCCTGAACACGCCAGCGTCAACCTTCCACCACCAAGGCAGTCTGAAAACCTCGAGGCATAATGGGAGCAACATCGATTACCGCCGTCGGTCGAGTAACCAGCCAAGCTTCCATGTTGCAATGCACCACACGCATTCAGTCGACCAGCGTTGAAGGCCTTCAGTATTCTTCACCACTCCACGCCCATACACAAATTGGCCTCCACACCACAACTCGACACCAATATGTTGTGCGTGTCACATCCGGCGGGTAGGCGGGGGTCTCGCCGGCGTTGCAACATCCCATGGTATTTTCTCAATATGCTGCCAACTTAAACGTCCAACTTTGAGACCCATGGGAATCATGGAAATGGTATTTGTCAGTGGGATCACGCCCGACCACCAGTCCCACGTCATCAAAGGACCTCGAAAGACAAAGACCGAGTCGTGTTTCAACCACCGAGAGTCAAGAGTCAAGCCTCGACAGTCAGCCAATGTTCTTGGAAGTCAAAGTCATGCGGATATCTGCCCCCGCTGGGCGAAGCTCTGAAGCTTGGGACGACGAGCTCTGAAGCTCGGGACGACTGATAGATCCAGGGAGCTTGTGCACAGACAGCCGGGGTATGATGCGGTTAATTCGATGATCGCCGACGGGATACTGGTTCCGTTTCCATCCTCGACGCGGTCATACCATCGCATGGCGTGCTGCTGTCTGGCATGTGTGCCAGAAGAACCGGCGTTGAGAGACCACAGCGCCTGCGCAAAAGCAGCCACCGATCACGGCGAGTCGACATTTATCCAAGCCTTCATCTTCGGCCGCCTCGTTGGACTCGGGCCGTCCCAGAGGCTCGTCAACCGGCGAAAGGGAGGGGTTGTCAGCAACTGTTTTTGGGGCTCGGGAGGGTGCAAGCTGTCTCACCGAGTTCCAAAGGTTGTCTATGCTCGCCCCATTTCGATGCGCCTCTGGAAGCTCGCTCGCTTCGAGAACAGAGTCTGGATACAGGACGAGGATCGGCCGTTGGGATTCTTGCCTAGGATCGACCAGGCATTCGGTGAGGGTGGTATTCCTCCCCGAGACACGTGGGAAGCCGAGAGACGAGCCCGCTCTCTGTGTGGAACTCTGGAACCCCTTGACTCAACAAACGCCAGGAATAGCACACCTTGACCAAAACCGGTCAACCGTTTGGCGGAATGGTTTCACCTCCCCGCCAGCCCATGACGACAGGTACAGATACCCCATCAGTTTCGCATCCTGTGAGGATCTCCAGCTCGCCTTTATGCCAGATCCTCGTCCGTCGCTTGGCCCACCAACTGAGTTGAAGCACCTCACAGGTGACAAGAGAGGCTCAGAGGGCCTTTACGACAAAGATCCCTAGCGTTAGGAGTCTCGGAGAGCATCAGCACGGACGTGACTGACTCCAAGACCATTCATCAACCCCATTGACGGAATCAAGTGTGCCAGTGCGCTGCCGGCCAACAGCTCTTTACCGCGCGGGATCTGTTGCTGCGACGGCAGGTCGACTCGGCAAGGCGGCCTGAATCCGGACCTTGGGATGTTCGACTGCAGAAGCTCCCGCTGCATGAGCTCGGGCATCTGGTCTGAATCTCTGGGATGACGGATCACCGCCGCGCTCGGGCTGCCGGGGCGCACCTAAACAAAAGAGCCCCCGATGTATCCCAAACATACTCAGCACGGCCTGGCCAAACTTGAAAACGCAAGTAACCCCCGAACCATGGGTTGTGGTTCTTTCAACCCATGTCTTTCGCTCGGTTGGTGGCCTTGGGTGGGACGCGAACAGGTCAACTGATCTGGACTGGGGAGCTCCACGGTGGAGGACGACGCATGAGCCTCGCATGCTGCTTGCCAATGCCGGCAAAATCGTCCCAATGCCTTTGAGCACTTTGGCGTTTCTCAATACCGCCAGGGTCGACGGGAACACGGACGCCACTCTGAAAACCTGGGTTGACGGGCCTCGGAGCGAGCCCCTCTCCCCCTCTTCCTGGATCGGCCCTGAGGCCATGGACCGACGCAGCTTGTTTCTCGGCCGGCGAGGCGGCAAGGGTACCGAAACCAGCTCATGGGCAATGATGTGCTCTTCATATCCACAGGCGATCGTGGAGGCCGACCGGTGTCGAGAAGAATGCCAGCCGAGGCATGGTGGTGGATGGGCATTGCGCGGCAAACCTGCAAGGCATAGGATGCTCGGCGTGGATGGTTGCAACACATGCTCGACACGGTTGAAGTGGTGTGGGGTTTTTGCGGGCGAGCGGCCCCTGGCGGAGGTGTGGACTCTGGGGTGGTGGTGTTGATCAGGGATCTGTCAACTTCGCCCTGACCAATCCGGCACAATCGAATCACTGCAACTCTTCTAGATGCCTTCTGTGCAACGTACGCCACGGCGCACGCTCGCTCGCTCAAAGCCCTACGAGGGAAAACTATGCTGTGCAGCGGCTGGGCTGTCGGCCGTCCTTTGCCACAGATTGCAGACTGCGGGAATCGATGCGCCATGAAAACGGCGCTGGGAGGGAAACAGTCCATGGTTGGGCCCAATTCTCAGGGGTCCTCAAGGCTGGTGGACTGTTTGATGCTTGTTTTGGGGGCCTAACCGTGGCACTACGACCGTCATGCTGGTCGAAACTCCGCCTGGGGGGCATCAACTCCCTGGTTTGGCCACAACCCACAACATCAAGACCGTTGCGTAGCGGAGACGAGTCGGGGAGACGATGGTGCTATCCTACCCCGGGAATATCCAAAGACCTGGGCCTATATAACGGTTGGCATCAAAGACCCGGCGGGCTCTCGTCCTGCTTCCCCAGCCAGTCTCATCGTCAAGGCAATTTATATCTCTCGATATCCCGCCAACCAGTCGGCACGATAGCAAAAGCCTGGAGAATCCTTGACCCCTTCACCATAGCAAGGCTTCAGTATCACCCCACCGTCCACTGCCCCTCGCCGCCGACGGTCTCATCATCCGCATCTGACATACCTGAGGCACTCGACCTTCCAGACGTCCATCCCCCATCCCATCCTGCTACCCCTTCTCGCTTGGAATTCCCCCAGGGCTTTGCGATTTTATCGAAAACATTCCCTCCTCTTCGGCTGAAGTCATCGACCCGTCTCATCCAACGACCAGTCTTCCCAGGTTGTCATTCCCGGATAAGAGGTCTTGTTCCTCCCCGTCAACACAATCGCCCCTCTTTGCCTCTTCTGTCATCGTGTTAAGCGCCCGCAAACAAAAAGTGTCAGTCAAAATCCGCCTTCCTCTTTTGCTCCCCTCATCCTCCCTTACCCCTCCCTCCCTCTCTCTGCTCCCTGCCTGGATACGCAGCCTTGAGAGAAAAACGGACACGGTTCTTTTGTGCGCGGATATTCCTTCGCCCATCACCAAACCAACCTGCCAAAAGATATCCAATCCAAGCTGACGCGTACCTGGACGAACAGCATCTCCTGCCATCCCCACATACTACTTCATCATGTCCAAGCTATTCATTGGGTAAGGAAACTTTTACTCTCTCGGCGTGCTAGCACCGTCCGTCTCCAAGCGCGCGCCCCGGCAGCTGACCAAGATGCGTGCAGCGGCCTTGCCTGGCACACTGAGGAAGAGATTCTGCGTCGCAAGTTCGAAGAGTTCGGTGCGGTTGAGGAAGCTGTACGTTGCGGTTCATCTTTTTTGCGTTCTGTTCTGCCTGTTCCGGCTCTCGCTTTTGCTCTTCCTGAATCACTGCCACTTGGCCGCTGCTCGGAGCAATAAAAAGCCTCTAACCCGTCTTCCAGGTCGTCGTTAAGGACCGCGACACTGGCCGCAGCCGTGGCTTCGGCTTCGTCCGCTATTCCGACGAGAATGACGCCCAGAAGGCCATTGCCGCCATGAACAACCAAGAGTAATAAACCCCTCCTCCTGGATCCTGCCGAACCCTGCCTCTGACACTATCGCCAGGTTTGACGGACGCACTATCCGTGTCGACAAAGCCTCGGACACTGGCCCGCGCGGCGGTGGTCGTGGCGGCGGCGGCTTTGGTGGTCGCGGCGGCTATGGCCAGCCCCAGGGCGGCGCTCCCATGGGCGGCATGCCCTACGGCGCCCCCCAGCAGCAGCAGCAGTACGGCATGGCTCCCAACCCCTATGCTCAGCCCTACGGCGGCCGAGGCGGCTATCAGCCTGGTCCCGGATACGGCGGTCCTCCGGCCCAAGGTAAGAAGACACAGCCAATCCAATGCCAGAATCCAAGCAGCGAACTAACGCGGCGCAAGGCTGGGGCAACCCCTACCCCTCCTACCCCGACCCTTCCCAGGGAGGTCAACAGCCGCATCAGCCCCAGCACCAGGGCGGTGGTCAGTACTAGACCCGTGTGAGTCGTGTGACGAGGGCCACTTGGCTGCTCCCGGTCGCGGCGCTGTCGCTGGGATGAAAGGGGGAGGCGGTGGTGGTGTGTGTCGGTGGAGGGAGGAGAATGCTCGCCGACGACGACACACCTGCTCCTCTCTCTCTCGCAACTTCGACGACGATTCGTCCGGGTCAGGCCCCCCCTGGTGTACGATCAGACATGATTGCTCTGAAGGAGACCGGATCGCCCGCAAATATACCCCCTGATGCGCGTACAATTTTCTTCTCTGTTGCCGGACCTGTGGTCTGGCAAAAGCTGGCTTGGATATCGTTCCATCAAGAATAGATGACTTACCATCCTCTCTCTCTGGCTATATTTCCAGTCTTTTTTTTTGTTTCTCGTCTGCCTTGAAATGTTGCGCTCTCCCGGGGGTTTCTTTTGCTTTGATGTTGTCGTGTCGTTGCGCTGGAAAAAAAAGGGGCTTGGTTTCTTATGTCAGGGGTGACTTGACTTGGTGACGCGGGTCGTTGCGTTGTGTCATGTGGGACAGAAGAGATATTGTTGCAGATGCGCGCGATACAGAAGAGATACAGATGGTGCATACCTGCCTGCCTACAGATGGTGATGTGGCAAGTGCGCGCGCGAAAACTACCTACATGCCTATCGGAAGAAGTAGAAGGCAATGTGGAGATGACATGCAGGTTGCCGGCGTCTTGACCGTCGTCATCGAAGCAGGAGGAAGACCCTTGTGGGGTCTTTCTCATGCATACATGATGGCGACGGGGATGACGACGACGGGGATGACGACGACGGGGATGACGACGACGGCAAGGGATTCTTTTTCTATGCCCCCTGTGCGAAGGCATACACACTCGGACAGTCCCGATGTGGGAAAGGGCGAGGGAAGCTTGGGGAGGGGAGTAGTGAAAGATCGCGTATATACCTAGGTATGTTGCGTGAGGGCGAGGGAGCGACTGGCATTGGGAAACGGGAGCAGGTAGGCAGGCTTCGACGGGTGGTATTCCGTCGTCTTTTTCTTTTTTTCTTTCTCTTTCTGACTTCTTCACTTCATAGGAAGGGTGATGTTTCATGAAGCAGTAGCCGTCTTCTCCGTCTCCTCCTGCTCATCCACGCTACCAACCTGCTGAAAGTCATGATGCTCCTGCTGCTGGACAACAACACTCCCCTTGGCCGCCACAACCGCCCTCACCCGCTCCGCCAAATCCCTCACATGCTCATCGCCGCTCTCGGGCCCCAGCGCCGCCAGCGCCGCCTCCAGCCCAAACAGGTAGTCCACGTTGGGCCCGCTGGGCCCGGCGCTGCGGGCAATGTGCTCGGCCAGCGCCTGCGGGTCCTGGGGGCCGACGAACTGGTCGTTGTCGGGGGTGCCGATGTAGACGAGGGTGCGGATGCTGGGGGCGCCCGAGGACGGGTGGAAGGGCGTGTAGTGGATCGTGTAGCCGTTGATCTCGCGGATGTCGAGGTAGTCCTTGACCTCGGCCACGCGCTCGGGGACAATGCGGTAGGCCACGCCCCAGACGCGCTCGGGGGCCGAGTCGTGGTGGTCGGTGAGCTGGGACCAGAAGGAGCGGGAGATCAGGGTGACGACGCGGCCCGGGGCGGTGGGGGTGCCGCGGTGGTCTTGGCTGGGGAGGGTTAGTATATGCCCGTGAGAAGTCGTCGAGGTGCGGCGTATCTCCACGGGCTAGCTCCGGTGGGCGCCGGTGGTGGTTGTTGCACCGCGGGAAGCTATGACCATGAAGGAAGGAAAGGATGTAAGTACCTTGCCTATATGCTGGTTAGTATCGGCGCAGGAAGGGTATGGGCTCGCTATCAGGACCGGGCGTCATGGACAGAGGGCCTGGTACGCATGACGAGCACGTCTCTAGGAAGTTTCCGAACAGGCGGGTGCCAAGGGTTGGAAGTGTGGGAAGGGAGGTATTATTAGCAATTAGGGGGGGGGGATGTTTGTGCGTGCCTACCTGCCAAAACCTCCGGACGTATCCCGTCACATAACCTGGGACTCTTCGATCTGGGACGGGAGGGTCAGCTGCCATCACGGGGGGATACGACGGGGCGAATTATGGTGGTCGCGAGTGGCGGGAAGCTCGGGAACGAACCAAAGTGCGGTGGTGGTTTCCAGATCAGACTCCTATGGTGGTCTGTCAGTTACACAAACTGAACTTTGATACGTGAGGTACAACACAGGTTGACAATGTTGACAATGTTGACAATGTTGAGCACTGGGGAAGAAGGGGGGTATTCACCCATATCCAAACAACCAGAACTCATCAGCACCGGCATCAGGTGCTGGGGTCTGGGCATCCATTTCTCGATTCTGAGAGGTGTGTTCCTGTTGTTTGCTCCAGTTGTTCAGTCAGGAGGTGGGATCGACGTCGTGATACTCGGGACTTTGTGTGACCAACAAGTCCAGCGCCTTCGATCAGACAAAGGGTGTGGAAAAGGGGACTCGGGGGGGTCCTAGCGATCTGACAGCCCCTTCGCTTTTTCTACATAAAATAAAGGGGGAAAAGGCAACGCTTAAAGGCAAAAGCCAAAGAGTAATGGAGAGTTTAGGTGTAGTCCAAATTTGTCAGTCATGGTTGATGGCCGGGAAGGGGGCATCGCCCATGGAAGGGCCCGTTTGCTGCAGCACAGTGCTTACCTAACCCCTGAAACCAGACAGCTCAGGGGGTCCACTCACTGATGGCGCAATGGGGCAGCCGCCCCCGCCGGGCCGCCCGAGTCGGCCGGGGGCCGGAGCGGCCACCACGGGATGGAATGGAGTTGAAGCTTTGAAACCAACAAGAAATCCCTTGAATTCGGTTGGCAAAACTTTCTTCATCTTGAGAGGGGATATGTGTGCCAAGAAATGGGCAAGCCTTTTAGACAACCCCAGCAACTAATGTCATCGCCACGGCCTGGTTATCGTCGCATAGAGAACGCCCTGCCCTGCCTCATCCTTTTCGTCCTGAAGTATGGCGCAATGTATTCCCTATCCGAGCTGTCACGATTCACCAAGCACCAAGCACGGCTGGCCAAGCTGGCTACGGCCGGCGGCTCACGGTGTATTGGGGAAGCGAAGTCTGGAACATGGACGTCAAACGCATTTCGGTCCGCTCCTCCATCCATTCCACGCCAATCTGACTGACCTGTGCCATGATCCCATATCCGAGCAGCCGCATAGGTCAGTGGTCAACAGCTTGCGAAAGTGCGGCTGAGTCCTGAACTGAGCCCCTGATCATAGGACTGATTGACCCGCGAGTTTCTTGGTGAGAGTCTTGGGAGTCGGGAGTCGGGACGACAGGACCCAAGCCCCTGCCCCTTGGACTTATAACCCCTCCGAGCCCCTCCACGTTGGACCCTCCCCCAAGACCACGTCCAAACCCCAACGCATCTCGCCCCGCGTCTGACCTGATACAATTTCTGGAAACTACTCGACTCACTGCAGAGACCTTGTTTTACTGCAAAGGATGGCGTACAACAGGCCCTACAACCCGGACGAGCTGCCCAGGTAAGCAAATCGCCCCCCTCCGCCCTCGGCCTGCCTCCTGGCCATTGCGAAGGTGCGGCCCACGTCGCGCGCCGCGCATCGGTCTTGGAGGCAAAGTTCAGAAAAGCCCTGCTCTCTGGCCCTCATATGTCCTGTTTCTGACCATAGTCTTGCTGTTTCTATAGGTTCGCAGAGCCCGAGCAGGTAAGCCGATTACATCCCATCCCGGCCTTGAGACAACCCCCATCTCCTGCGACCCTCTCTACAACGGCAAAAGGGCGACCGTCGTCGCCCGAGTCCATGGCGGAACATCTCGAAAGCTGACATACCTTTTCTGACTACAGAAAGGCGGAGCCCCCAAACCCACCTCGTCTCCGGCCACGTATGCCCCTGCTTCCTCGACCCGCTACGAGAACAAGCCCCCTCCGCCGCGCCCCCTCGACCACCGCGACCAGCGATACAATGACGCGCCGAACCGACTGTCCCCCCGACCCAGTCCCGGCCACGCCCCCGAACGTTACGGAATGAGCCCTCCCCCAACCGCAAGCACCGGCGGCCGCCCCGGCTCCTCCAACAATCAGGGTTCCAGCCGGCCGCAACCCCCTCCCAGCCCGGGCCCCAAAACTGATGGCGGCGCGGACCCAACACTCCTGCCGCTGTTCCGGGCAGTAGACAAGGACGGTGAGTGAACACGACCTCCCCCCTTCCCACCACGCGCGACTGACCTCCCCCGCTAGGAACCGGCCAACTCTCCGAGAAGGAGCTCTCGGCCGCCCTCGTCAACGGCGACTGGACGGCCTTCGACCAGCAGACGGTGCGCATGATGATCCGCATGTTTGACAGCGACCGCAGCGGGCTCATCGGCTTCGAGGAGTTCTGCGGGCTGTGGTCGTTCCTGGCGTCGTGGCGCACGCTCTTCGACCAGTTCGACGTCGACCGGTCGGGCAACATCAGCCTGGACGAGTTCAGCCGCGCGCTGGTGGCGTTCCGCTACCGCCTGAGCGACCGCTTCGTCCAGATCCTGTTCCGCACGTACGACAAGCGCAACGAGGGCGCCATGAGCTTCGACCTGTTTGTGCAGGCGTGCATCAGCCTGAAGCGCATGACGGACGTGTTTAAGAAGTACGATGAGGATCGGGATGGGTTTATTACGCTGAGCTTTGAGGACTTTTTGACGGAGATTCTGCGCCAGCTTAGATAAGAGGGGTTGGAGCGAAGGGCAGTGGGATGGGAATCTCTGCAATATGGATGCCCACGGATGACAGTAGATCAGGGCGGAAAGCTCCTTTTTGTCATGTTTTGCAAGCGAGGGGGATCATGAAGTGGAAGCATGCGAGTTGGAGGTGGAGAAACAGCCAAACTTGCACGTTGGGTCGAGATCCAAGGGACTGACCATGGATGGGGCGAGAGATATATATGAAGCCTCATAATATACCCCTGATTCTCTTCATGTCGAAGTTGATGCCATCTCTTTGACACGAAAGTCGAGAATCTTACATTCCCTCATGAGAGATGATGCTTGAGCGCCATAGAGAATGTTCATTGTGTGTTTACACTGACTGATCACATGCCAGGTCCTTTTGACGGCCATGATGTTGCACTTGTGACGTGGACGGTGTGACAGGTAGCAACGAAGTCGATGTGGAACAAAGAGTTGGCATTGTTGGAGGAAACCCAACTTGGTCATCGGCCTTTCTGGCCAGTATGGTGTATTGCCTTGGCCTGGCCTTGTCATGCGGTGATGGAGGTGCAGCAAGGAGAGATATGTGGACGAGAGTTCCCAGCCGCATGATGGGTTGAGCAGGTAGATGCCAGCCGCTGGATACACACAGGGAAGAGCTTCTCCGGAAACCCGGCGTGACCAAGATCTAGGTATGTAGCAGAAACACCCGGTCAGGAGATGTGGAAAGTTAGGTATCTTGAAGCATGGCTGTACCTAGATGAGGTTCAGCTCAAGGGGTCCCATCCCACCTGAGGATGATACACTCCATCATATATCGGCAAAGCTCGCAACTGTGGCGGGCCCGAGCCTCGTGCCGAGTCAGATACCGGCCCCTGGGGAAGCTGACCATTGTCAACAAGGACGTTGGGGTTTGGCCAGCCCCTCTTGTTCCCCTTTTGTTTCGAGGACGAATGATCTTTTGATGTTCTCGTGCCGCGAAAATGGATATAGTTTCAATGGTGTGAAGAGCCCATCGTTGTGGATGTACACAGTATGTAGGTAGTTTCGTCACCGCCTTCGGCAGTCAGGAGAGTTGCCACTCGGTACGTCGCCTCCACTGGGTTTCTAGAAGGGTGCAGGATCCGGTCTGCCCAGGAGGAGGAGAGCTCGTAGAGAGAAAAATATACCTCGTGGGTTTCACCGATACTCAAAGTTTGACCTGTCTGGTCTTTGACTGCTGGCGATGAATTTTGTCGAGGAAGAATGTATTTGTTTGATTTTGATGCATGTGAAAGTGCGTTGAAGAAGGAGAGAGGGAGACAGACCCACGATAACGGAGAGACAGGGAAGCTCCGCTAGCGTCGTCTTATCGAAAACCGGGGCGGGTGAGAACCCCCTGCTGCCCCCACAAAATTCGATCCTGTCCTGAATTTTCACTTTTTTGTAGGACAAGACCAGATCTGTTCTGTCCAGCTCGAAATTGGCATTTGGTCGCGACTCCTGGCGTGAAATCAGACCTCCATCGAGCGCTTTTCGGAATCATAAACGACCACCGCCCCCAAGTCCTCCGGAGGCGGTGTCTTCCCCAACCCTCGAGCTCGGCAAGCTTCCCTGTCCCATGACAAGCTCGAATCAAGCTCCCCCCAGCTCCGTCATGCCCATGTCCAATCACAGCTGACTCCCTCCCTCCTTCACAGCGGAACCTCGCGGTTACCTGGGGTCCCTCCCCACACCCGGCTTCAGTCGAGTCACGGCGCCCTCCTCGAGAGGCCTTCTCGAGCTGTCTGGACAGCTCCCCTCGACAGACAACACCGGTCGTTTGGTCCATCGAAAGGATGACAAGGAGTCCTCTGTGTCAGCCTTTGGCCAGTCTGACAAGAATGCCTGACCCGGACGCCTGGGAGCACCCAGCTCTGCCCGGAACAGCCCAGGCGAACGAGGCTCGACACCCCCCCGGAGCTTCAGCTTGCCGCCCCTCCATTCGTTTGGCCCCCCCCCTACTCACTATGGCCACCTCCGGACCCTCTCGTGTGCCACGCCAGAGCCCCCGATCGTGAGCTCCTGAATGGATAACAGCACTTGTCAGTCAGGGACGCAGCGAAAATGCCCTCATGGGAAATTGCATCAAGCTCTCAGCAGCATCTCAGCCAGCTACCGGCTACCCGGCCGCCCTCCAGGAGCCGATTCTCTCGTCCAGTGCTCCCCTACACGCGGGGAATCTCACGCAGCTGACCACCCGAATTCATGCTGGACATCGGTCCCCTTTGCGCCAACGCAACCCCCTGCCGGCCCTGACGACATGGCTTTATGCTTGAACCCCTCTCTTGTTGGTGGCTCATCGCTGCTCCCACACCTGAGCTCTGGGACCCGTGTTCGCCGTGGCCGGTCCATCGAGGCATCCCGCTCGCACAGTGAAACGCAACGACTCAAGACTGTGCATGTTAGTCGGTACCTCGTGGCCAGCCCACGGCCGCCCCATGGCCACCAGAGTCAGGGTGTGGCCAGGTAGCGCTCCTTGATTGACACAGTCTGATACTCTCCGTTCTCAATCTGGAGCTGGAGACAGCGGCTGCATTCAGCCAACCCTACCTCAGAGATACCTGCGCCCCCTCCCTCCGGGTCTCTTCTGGCAAGTCAGGATCGGCTCGCCCGCCGTGGGAGAGAGGTACAGAGAGGTACTTCCATGCTTGCTTGGCTGGATTCCATGTCGCCGTCGCCGTCGCTGGTCTCCCCCCTATCCCCTTTTCCCCCTCCCTCCTAACAGGCCGCTCGCTGTCTTGCGCCTGTCTTTGGCCATGACCTTTCTTACCGCAACCACCCACATTCTTCGAAACACCGCCCGTTACACCTGAAGAGGAGCTTGAGAGCTCTCCTTTCAATGATCCGCCCTTTGAGCAAGTCTCTTCTCAGCTTCGAGCCGGCCGATCGCGAATGCGACAGCTTTTCCCGCAAGCCACTTACACCGAGGAACACTCTCAATTGACTCCCGCGATCGCTATCTCTATCTTATCACCAGCTATCGCCAGCGCCTCCCCGCCAAAACCCTCAACCGTCGCATGGTGGGGTGTCCAAGATGCCGCCTCGGTCCTCGCTCACATCGTCGTTTTCCATTACCGACGCCAATAACGAAGTCGTCTGCCCGCTGCTGAACCAAGATGGCTCCAGCTGTCGCAAGCGCTGCCTTGGCGTAAGTCGCAGCCTCCCTCGGCCCTCTGTGAGCATGCAACTGACTGCCCACGATAACAGGAGAAGAGATATCGCTCCATGCAGGAGCATATCCGTCGAGCGCATCCCGAACGTTACATACCGAAGCTGCCTGCGACTGAGGAGAGCTTCCACCTCATGATCAACACACCGCCGAACGACCGACCCCCTACACAGCCGAATAGCGCCCAGTCGCATGCCGGTCAATCCAAGAACCACCATTCTTTTCGTCGAGACGAGTCCAGCGCTCCAGGGACACCACGAAACTACGAGGAATACTCCGGGGGGGCGCTATTTCCTGCGGCCGCAGCTTTGGCGCAGCTCCACACCCACAAGAGCGAACCGGGCTGGGAGTCAGAGGGGGTAAGTTCGCGCGCTCCATCTGCTGCTTGACGAATGCTAAATAGTGGGCAGGGCTGGCACTCCGATCACGAAGGAGGCAGGAGGCCAAGATCTTCGATTGAACTCCCGCCGATACACCTCAACCCAGATGTCACAAGCGCTCCGTTCCATCCTTTCGATTCGCATAGACAAAGGGAAATCCTTCCTTCGATCATCACCAATTCGCCACCCGGGCGGTCCTCGACTCTCCCGCCCCTTCACCGTCCCCTTGGTCCCAACCGACCCCGGAAACAATCGATAACAAAGCGCGGCCATATACGTAAGAAGTCCAAAGGCGCGACAACAGAATGGCTCCGTCGTTTACAAAACGATGCTGGTGGTGATTTTCTAGCACCTGGAGGGCTTGATAGAAAGGCCGCCTCTGCCGAACCGTCCGACTTTGGGAAACGATGGGAAGACTTGATCGATGCGGCAACCTCGGCAACCGAGGACATTGATGAGGACAGGACTCCAGTGAGCAAGACCTTCTTCTCGGCGTTGGATCCGCGTCTGACGAGCCAGGTGCCTCAATCGCCTGTGTCTATTCATCGGGCATCCATGCCGCCGATTCCCCAGGCGCACCCCCAAAACCATTACAGCGGTTACCAAGCATCGCCGCTTCAACAGGCCCTAACACCGCCATCTTACAACCCCGAAGCGCCAGATCCTTTCCCATCAGTGGAAAGTGGTGAGAGCGCCGAGAGCGGAGTGCATTTCCACATCGAGTCGCGGGGCTTGTCGGATTCCTCTCCGAGCTTTTCCTCGCAGAACACGCAAATATATTGCGCCGCCTGCCAGGGAATCTCGTTCCTGAGAGAGTCGTATGCTTGCACAGAGTGCGTCTGCGGCCTCTGCCAGGCCTGTGTTGACGTCTTGATGGGGGAGCAAGGGGCCCGAAGGAAATGTCCACGCTGCGCAACAATAGGGGGCCGCTTCAAGCCGTTCCAGCTGGACATCCGATGACGGCCCCGACGCTTGGTCATGATGGCCTCGGCGAAATATTTCATTTTCTCGTTCCGACTGCTACAGGCAACCATTGTCTACACGCATATATACCGCGCATGGGGTGGCGCGTATGGGGTTGACTGATCTTAGACGGGGAAACAGGTTTGCTTTGGACTTTTCGGAGACGACGTTCCTTGGAACGATGGCACGCCACCACGCAAACCTACGCTCGCACAGAGCACGAGCGATACTTGTCGCTTCTCAACTTTCTTTCACGATACCCCCTCCTAACTGTACGTCAGCAGCAATTTCCTATCTTGCATCATCATCGGTCATGGGCGGATTGTGGAGTATGGGCACGGCTCTCGAGCTGCAAGTCGGTTGAAACGGGTTGCCTTGATTTTATTATCTGGGAGGGACGGCCCTGTCGGAGTTTGACGGTTACATTGCTCTTTTATCTTTATTGTCTCTTTGGTCTGGTTTCAACATGCATGTTCTGCGGGAAGGCCTCTCTGACGAACCGGTATGGCGCGGATACAGCGGGCTTGTGGGACCTCGCTGTATCGATGGCGAGATGCACCGGAGCTGCTTTGGCTTTTCAGTTTGGGTTTGCTCTGCCCTTGCTCGGGCGGACCGGCGGCGTGCTGCTGCCGCTGCTTGCGCCTCTTTTCTGATTATCTAGCATATGCTACTACCTACTACAGGAATAGAAAGCATAACGATGGCTTTTCGTTATTCTCCTGCTATGGCCTGTCGTGTGGATTTCCGGATTCTTGGGGTGTTGGTACGGGGGAGGCGCGATGCTCGAACGGAGGACCTTGGATTCATCCCAGTTGGCGGAATGTCTCAAGATATCCCCTATACGGATATACCGGCCTGGGAAGGACGACATGGGCCAGCACCTCTCGACATCATCCCCGACAGCGCCCGGATCCACAGTCGTACTGGAACTGGTACTGTACCCATACCGAGGTCCCCCTGAGTGGCGACTGCCGGGTCAGGGGCTTGTCCCACAAAAGCCGGGCTGAGTCCGGGGTTGCAGGGGTCTGGTCCCCGTTCCGTTAGTGCCGATGCCGATGCCAAGGCCGGGGGTCAGAAGGGTTCATCCCGTCGGGGACGGACCGGGATCGTTAGTGCTCGAGGGCCAGACCGCGGGTCCGGAGTCAGGATAGCGGAAAGCTTGTGAGGCCTGAAGTAGGTATCTCTTCAACGACGTATACATTCCCGCTGGAGACAATTCTCTGCCGATCCACTGTGGTGAGAATGGGAACACCAAAGGAAGAAACCGACGTGTCGTCACAACAAGCTACAGTATATCCAGCCCCAAGCTTCCCACCGCCTACACACTCCGGCAATGCTCCCCCCAACGACATTGCCGTCTGGTTGTTGGCGGTTCTTGACAAAATCCCGCTGCGATGCCGGTCCCGCCCGCCCGTCTCCCGATCTAGGTACGGATAGTTGACGTCGTAGCGAGACTGGATGGTGCTGTAAGTACGCGCAAGCCGGAAAGCTTGACTCGTCTGGGCGCCCGATGGCCCGTGATTCGGGGGAGATGGCATTTAGATATTTATTTCGCCGGCAGGGGGAATTTCTCCTTTTCGCCGTACGTTGGGCAGGTGGAATTTGTCTTCCAAGACCTCTTCCCCCCCCCCCCTTTGAACCAGGTTCCCGGAATGCTTGTCGTTTCTTGGACGGTGTGAGTGTTATTCATCGTTCGGTATCACCTGGACTTACATGTCCACCCACCACCACCTTGATGACACGAGGGGAAACAAACCGCCGCATCACATCTCATCCAGGTTCCTGTAGGTCCAGGTCAGCCATAAATACCTGTACAGCTGACTACCGCGAAGACGACAATCTCAAGCACACCATCCGCCGCCCATTCCTCTCCCAAAAGGAATGACGAACGACTGGGAGGAAAACTCTTGTTTCGCAGCCAATATGGATAAAGTGCTCAGACACAATAACGCCAAACGCGCGGGATTGGGTGGCCCATGCCTGGAACGGGTGTCCTGTTTTGCCGGAGCCAGAGCGAGGACACTGACTGGGGTGTTGTCGGGAAAAGAGGAGGGTGGGGGGACAGGATAATATATAATATCCTTTTTTCTGCTTCTCTGCTTTCACTCGTCACCCGATGGTTTTGTGTATGTGCGCGTGTGTGACAAACGACACCACCCACATGATATCCTCCCAGGTACTTAGTACGCATGGAAGTAGAATCAGGAACGAACCGGCCTCTGGGTGCTGTTGTTTCCTTTTCGCTGGCCAGCGAGCCAGGTTTCCCTCTCCCCAGCCGGGCGGCCGGGAGATGGTGCACTGAGCCGGCCGTCTGGCTAGGTACTTGCCCCCGTCTCGACTCGTCCGGCGGGCGTGATCGCGAATTGAATGGTCGACATACCCTTTGCCTTTTAGCCTGCCGAGTCGATTCCCGCTGGCTGGCTGGCTAGCTGCAAGGAACGCCGGCCGCCCCGCGCGTGTGCTTTCGCGGCCTCTCTCCGTCTCTGTCAGTGTCCAGCGCCGGCAGTCTGCCAGATTAGACAGACGAGGAAGTTCGGCTGAGCCAGATTGAAAATGGGGCATGGCTAGGGGGGGGATTCGTCATGATCGTCCACGTTGTCCAGAGACGGCCGTGGCCTGGTGGGTATGTCGAGCTTTTTTTTGATTGCCCTCCATCCCACCATTGCTGTCGCTACCCGCAAGACCGGTCTCTCCTCTCTCTCTTCTCATATAAGGTAGCCCAGCCAGCGCCACGAGGAGCCAAGAAGACTTGGCTGTGTCTTGTCTTGTCGTTGCTGCTGCTGCCCCGGGACTCGCCCTTCTTGTGTGTGTGTTTGTTGAATGGAACCTCTTGCCGTCGTCTTCCGTGGTTAGACGGGCCCGTCGCTTGGCATCTTGAGTTTGCTCCGACCCCCGACTCCCGACTCCGACTCCTGCTGCTCGGCGCCCGTCGCCGTACCCGGCCGCCGGCCCGACGAGCAAACTCGACATCGAGGTCGCCCCGCGCACCGCCCTCCCGTATTCGCCTACCGCCGGATCATCAATGGCCTCAGACATTCTCATGTGCCTACCCGGGCAAAGCCGAAGCTAAAATATACCGGTCTTTAGTACCGTCCGTCTCTACAGGGACCTCTCTCGAAGTCTACCAGAGAGCCGGAAATCCCAAGAGGAGGAAGAGGAGGAGCGAGCCCCGACTCCGACCGACGAGTGAATTCGTCATCGTTCCGGGCGTGGAAGAGATCTTGATTTTTGGGCGGTGTCTTGTCCTGCAACGCGGATACCGGCGCCCCCGTGCACTCGCTGGAACCGAGTGTTTCACCGAAACAAAGAACCGGCAACGGACGACTGCCAGACTCTCGGGCGTTTGCACTTTTGTGCTGACCGGCCTCCGGGCCAGCTACCTTTCCAAAAACCCATACCGTCTAAAGCCCCCCTTGCGGGTGTTCGTCATCACCAACGGCCACAATGGAGAGCAATACCTTCTTCGTGTCATGGGCGCTGTGGCAGCAGATGACATTCGTACGCCCATTCCCCCTCTCCCGATATTATCCTGGGAGACAATGTTAACAGAGACACCTAGGTTCTCGGCGCGGCCATCACAGCCGTCTTCCTCGCCGGCGTCGTCAAGCTATGGTGGATCACCCGCCTGCTCAAGAAGCAAGAAGTTATCGACGAGGAGAAGAAGGCCCGGGTCGAGGATATGCGAAGGTCGGGCATCCCGCCCAAGCGGGCCAACGACATACCCTTTGGGATCCGCGCGATCCAGAGTGGTGTCGAAGTCGTCGGCATCTGGATATCCCGCCCAGACTCCCCCAACCACGCGACACCACCCAAAGGCGCCGCCTCGGTCACCATCATCAACCTCGACTCGGAAAAGGGCACCGAGTCCTCCGCCGACGACATAAAGAACGTCCCCGCCTCCAACACCGCGACCACCATGACCCCTGCCACGCACGGCACCCCTCAGCCGGCCGACACCCAGCTGGCCCAGAGCCCACCCCGCAGCGCCCCCCGACAGCAGCAAGGGGGAGGAGACACCAACATGATGCTCAGCGAAGACACCCTCCGCAAGCTCGAAGGCCAGTCCCACCACCAGCAGCAACAGCCCTACGTCCGCATGTCGGCGCCGGTGCCGCCCTCCTCCACCAACAACCACCACCACCAGCACCCGCGCCACCACCACCTCAGCCAGCGCAGCTCCGAATCCTCCGCCTCCGCCTCGGGCGAGTCCATGGACTCGCAGTCGCGCTCCTACAGCGGCCGCAGCTACACCGACTCGTCGCGCACCAGCTCCAAGCTGTACATGGCGGGGTCGCGCAACTTCCGCGGGGGCGGCGGCGGCGACCGCGCCACGTACAACGGGCTGCCGCAGCTCGTGGGGTGGCAGCTCGAGGAGAACTATAATACCAACAGCATGAACAGCAGCAGCAGCAGGGGGGACCCGTTTGGCACGCGGTCGAACAGCGGGAGCAGGTTCTCGCACCAGGGGGAGGTGGTGACGCCGGAGCCGACGTTTGGGCCGGGGGAGGTGGCGCGCGTGGCGAGGAGGGTGAATGCGGGGTTTGAGGTGCTGCCGGCGGGGACGTTTGCGGCCCTGAGGAGGCTCGAGGATGGGGGCGTTCCGGGGGGGAGTGTGGATGGCGGGGAGGGGGAGGAGGGGAGGGGCCAGAGGAAGTTGAGGAAGAAGTCGGTTGGGCCGGGGACGATCCAGGAGAATGGCGGCGCGGGGACCGGGCAGGTGGTGGGTTGAGAGAGGGGGGTGGCGGTTTGTTTTCTTTTCTGCATTGGCGGCCGCATTTGAAAGTACCGACATAGACGGAAGGTTTTGCCTGAGGACGTGAGCATTGTTTGCTGTTGACTCTGGCGTCGAGGCAGAGTTTGTATCATTATCATCCATGCCCTTTGAGGCTTTGCACATAGATTGAAGGCGTTGTTGTTGTTGAATGCATCGGTTCGTCAAAGGCTGACATTGGTATGTCGGTGTATTTTGGAAAACTGATGTCGATTTCGAGATTGTATTGAAGGCTTGTCGATTTTCGTGTTCTGGGTTGGAAAGAAGCAGCAAGACGCCTAACGATGAGAGGATTTGGTGTTGATAATGATGTAATACAGGGGGTTATGTACGGACAGGGGCTTTGCCTCCCGGTTAGGCACCAAAGCGGCAGTCACATGATTCCGTGTGGTCTTCCTTCCCACCTTCCCATGTGGACGCGTTCCAACCTCTCCAGCAATTTTGCCACGGTAAACACAGGACAAAACGTCATTCGCTTCCGGGCCGACCATCGCTCGCTCAACACCCGGCTCTCTTTGCACCCCATTGGAATCGACTCCAGTCGAGAGTTCAGGCATCATGTCTGATAACGGCGAGTTCAATGAAGCCGAGAATGCCGACGAGGGTGGAAATGCCCAGCCAGGCGCGCCGACCCCTCTCACCGCTTTGGAGGTATGTCCCCCCTCCTGCTCCTCTTGAACGATACTGACATGGCAACTCTCTTCAGGGGATCAACGGCATCACAAAGCGCGATGTTCAATTGATTGTCGATGGAGGATACAACACAGTCGAGTCGGTTGCCTATACCCCGCGCCGACTCCTGGAGCAGATCAAGGGAATCTCGGAGGTCAAGGCGGGCAAGGTTCTTGCTGAAGGTATGTACTCAACCCCCCCTGCCCCTATGCTTAATATCCTCTGACAATTCTTCCCTGTAGCCTCCAAACTGGTCCCCATGGGCTTCACAACCGCCACCGAGATGCACCAACGTCGCAGCGAGCTGATTTCCATTACCACCGGCTCCAAGAACCTTGACACACTGCTGGCTGGAGGTGTGGAAACCGGCAGCGTGACAGAGCTCTTTGGCGAGTTCCGAACGGGAAAGTCGCAGATCTGCCACACTCTGGCCGTCACCTGCCAACTCCCTTTTGATATGGGCGGCGGCGAGGGCAAGTGCATGTACATTGACACCGAGGGCACCTTTCGACCGGTCCGCCTGCTCGCAGTGGCCAACCGATATGGCCTGTCAGGAGAGGAGGTTCTCGACAACGTTGCGTACGCGCGTGCCTACAACTCAGACCATCAGCTGCAGCTCCTGAACCAAGCAGCAGTCATGATGTGCGAAACCCGCTTCAGCTTGCTGATCGTCGATTCCGCCACGGCTCTATACCGAACAGACTTCCTGGGCCGTGGTGAGCTCAGCTCTCGACAGACTCATTTGGCGAAATTCATGCGCATGCTCCAGCGTCTTGCCGACGAGTTCGGCATTGCCGTTGTCATCACCAACCAAGTCGTGGCCCAAGTGGACGGTGGCCCCTCGGCCATGTTCAACCCAGACCCCAAGAAGCCCATCGGCGGAAATATCATTGCCCACGCCAGCACGACGCGCATCAGTCTGAAAAAGGGCCGAGCCGAGACGAGAATCGCCAAGATTTACGACAGCCCTTGTCTCCCGGAGAGCGACTGTCTGTTTGCGATCAACGAGGACGGTATCGGCGACCCGGCTCCCAAGGACATGCCTGACAAGGAACGTGACTAGCGAAAGGACTAGGCGGAAAGGGGTGTTGGCTTATGAGAGCAGTCCATGAGGTGCTCCGGATGATTTTTGGGAGAGAAAGGGGGTGAGCGGTATCATTGCATGGCAAGGCGTTACGATGATGATGTGATATGATTTACTGCTAGCTACCGACAGTGTATTGGTACGGATATGAATTCCAGAGTAGAGTCTTAAAAGCCACCGGTGCGTGGTTTGGTGAGAAATGAACTATAGGTATCTTGAGCTGTCAGAGCTTCAAGACACAGCTGGTGATCCCCCCCATGTGCTTCCAAGACTCTGAAATTTGTATAACAACCATTTCCCACCCAAGCCTGAGATCTCTGGTACCCAGATATGACCGGATTGAAGAGTTGAAGCTGAAATACAGGGAAAGAAACCTTGGGAGAGTCTTGGTTCTTGATGCTTCTAGTCGGAAAAGTGGGGCCCGACTGTCACTCACCATGCGGAAGGCGGTCTGTGCTTTCTGCCAGCCAAAGCTTCCAAAGCGCGTCCCATCTCCAAGTCCATCACACGCGACGACGACCTTTTCGAACCCCCCAAATATCGCCGATTGCCGCCAACTGTCTGCGAATGGGGGCAAGATGAGCGACACGCGCCACTTTGAGACTCTGTACAAGGAGGCGCGCCTTGGGCTGGAGGCGACGCCCTCATCCGTCGTCCACGTTCGCTTTACGCCCGGCTCGACCTCGACATCGACCTCTTCCTCCCTCGCTCGAGCGACCCCCCGACCAGCTGCCGACGACGAAAAGGCCTACCGAGCAAACAACCTCGCCACAGCCTCCTCCATCTACTACCGCAAACACCACAGCTCGCCACGGGGAATCCTCTGGCGCGTCCTCGAAAATGGCACCATCCTGAGCCTCCGCGCCGCCGATGTTCGCATGCCATCGCACCACGACGCCGACCCTCCACTCACCCTCAATCTCCACTTCCCCAATGGCATCCGACCGGGCTGCCTTGGCTTCTCCGACCCCAGAGACCACGATGCACTGTGCATCTACGCCATTGACCAGGCCAACCAGGTCTATTCCATCACCCTCCGCCCGGATCACTTCAAGAAGAGGTCGGCGACCGATGGCGGCGGGATGGGCGAGGCGTGCAAGGCCTACTCGCCGCCTGGGTTCGGCTTCAAGCACCCCCACAGGCTTGTCGTCGTAAACCCCGACCAGCTGATTGTCACGATGCATGACGGCGGCATCCTGAAGTTTGACAGGAACAACCATCATGACGGTACGCCCCGCTGATATGGACACCGCCCTGGATCTCTCGACTGACATTTTCTTTCAGCAAGCAATGGCTCCCCTTGGAAGGAGACAATATACAATGTCGCCGGCTGGGGCCAGAGTCTGCGTGGCCTTGTGCCCTTCCAGCGCGCCCAAACAGTCCGGTACGACAAGCTCCAAATGGAGCTGACGGCCGCCAC
This sequence comes from Podospora conica, assembly GCA_030685255.1. Classification (NCBI taxonomy): domain Eukaryota; kingdom Fungi; phylum Ascomycota; class Sordariomycetes; order Sordariales; family Podosporaceae; genus Podospora; species Podospora conica. Next base: position 26,817 of record MU839533.1, read on the forward strand.
ATCCACTGTCGCGACCGACATGGACACGGACAGCTCGTATCTCTTCACCGTATGCCTGGACCACCGAATGAGGATCTGGGACATTAAGACTGGCCAAATTCTCTACACGGGCGACATCTTGAACGCGAAGCGCGACCCTCAGGAGGATGGGATGTGGCAGATCGATCCGACACAGAGCAACCTGATTCAGATTGTCGACGGTAGTCCCGGGCAACGTCTGGTCGTGACATTCTCCCCGATCGGAGCCGGCGAGTTCAAGTTCTGGAAGGTCAAGGCTAACGATCAAGGATCTCTCCACGTCGCCGACTGCTTTCCCGGAGCGTCCCTGATCCCAGCAAGCCCTTCCTCCCTGGATGTCTGGACCATGGCCGACTTTGCGGTAATGGAGGAGGCGGACGGACCTGAACTTTGGACCATGTGGAAGAATAACACCACCTATCGGGTGCAGAAGTTGCAGATCGACCCGCGCAACAATACTGCCCCATTCGGCGACGGGTGGAAGGCGGTAACAGTCGACAATGTCCTGCCTCCGGTGCAAACATCGGGGCCTTGCGATCCGACTGACTCGACCGAGAAGTGGCTGGAGCTCATTTTCTATCCTGGCCGGTTTTCCAGGGCGACGCTCGAGACGGCTCTTGCTATGTACGAGAGGGGCCTCGGCACGTACAAGGAGACCTCATCCAGAGCCGGGAAAACCCTCGCAGAATCCATGTGTTCCGTGCTAGGGTCAACGACAACACTGGATCGGACCTCGAGTGGGGCTATGGACTACGAACAATTCAGGGGGACTAGCGAAACCCAATGGATGCGGTTCTGGCGTCTCCTCTTGGAACTCGACAAGCAGAGGGGAGAGGCGCTGTCGCTGGTTTTCGACAAGGAGGACGGTATGATTTGGGTTCTCTGTGCCGATTATATTGCCGCCATCCGACAATGTAGCGACTTGGACCGCATTTACCACAATATCCATGCGCCAAAAAAGACGGACGAAGACGTCACGGCCTTGGTATCTGCTGGTCTGGCCTTTTCGGAAAGCTTCAACGATAGCATGGTCCAGCTTTCCAAAGCCGCCCTTCGAGCCGAAATCTTCGAGGATTCGGCTCTGTCCGACGAGGACCGGATGCAAAGGTTCTGGGACAAGGCGGCTTTCTGGCGGCAAATCACAGACGAGGACTGCGCCCAAGTCGTCGAGACGCTGGGACAGAACTTCAGAGTCGTCACACCAAGGCTGTATGAGGATCTCTTTGACCTCATCACATCCTCCAGCGAAGCCAACTCTCAAGAGCTCCGAGAACCATTTACGGGGCTTGGGAAGAAAGTCTTGATTCGGGCTGTGCAGGAGACGGCTGAGCTGCACTGGCAGATCCTTTTCAGCCAACTCCTTCTCCTTGTACACATGGAGTTTGAGATTGAGAATGAAGACGAGATGCTACACAACAGATTCGATGTTGGCGTAGTGTACCGACGGCTGGTAGAGGCGTTAGGACGGCTGGAACATGTCAAGTGGTTGGCCACGACACAGCTGACCATCTCGGCATCCAAAGCTGCACGCAGTCTCGGGACATCATCGCCAGCAGCCAAACGAAGCAGCGAGGATCGCATCACCATCACCGCCCTGGAGGGACTTGCTGGACACCTCTTTGGGTTGCCTGAGAACAGCGATGTCCCACTCCTTTCCACCTTTACCGATATCGTTCTGGATCTTTGCGCCCCCACCAGCTCCACGGTGCTGCATACCTCGTTGCTGCAGTGCTCGCTCCTTAAACATGATCGACCCGACTTGGCTCTGGAACTGGGTCCTTTTGCCGACCAGGATCCTTTTTCAACCTACGTCCAAGGACGTGTATTCCTGGCGCTCAAGGACTACGACACAGCCGCCCTTCACTTCAGGAAAGCCTCCATCGGCTTGAGCATCTCCATGAAACATGTCGAGAGGCACAGCGCGGGTCTCCTCGACGATACCGAGTGGAACCTCCTTAACAGCGGGCTCGCCAACTACTACGCGCACATCGTCAGCATCTTCGACAAGCAAAAGGCGTACTCCCACGTCGTCGAGTTCTCCCGCCTCGCCCTCCAGTTCACACAAACCAGCAACAGCTCCGACGCCTCGGCGACAAACGCCAAGACGGAGATGCTCAGCCGCCTCTTCACCGCGGCGACCGCCATCTCCCACTTTGACGTGGCCCACAACGCCCTCCTCGCCATGGACGACGAGGCCATGCAAAAGTCGTACCTCCGCCGCCTCATCGAGCGCATGTGCGAGAGCGGCCAGAACGCCGAGCTCATCCACCTCCCCTTCTCCGGCCTGCAGACGCAGGTCGACGACATGCTCCTCGAAAAGGCAAAGGCCGTCCGCGACATCGTCGACGGCGTCCCCTACCACCAGATCCTGTACGCCTGGCGCATCAGCCACAACGACTACCGCGGCGCCGCCGCCGTGCTCCTCGACCGCCTGCAGCGCCTCCGTGCCGCCGGCGAGGGCGACGAGGCCGTCGGCGACGCCCTCGACACCCACGTCACGCGCCAGTACCTGCTGCTCATCAACGCGCTGAGCTGCGTCGACCCCAAGGAGGCGTACATCCTCGAGGAGATACCCGCGGTCGAGCAGACGCCCACGGCCACGGGCGGGGAGGACGACCTCGAGGCGAGCCTCGACGCGCTGGTGCAGCAGCTCGACTTTGGACACCACGGGGGGCGCAAGGGCAAGGCCGGCGGCGGCGGCGACGAAGGGGGCGGCGGCGGCGATCAGGCGCTCGCGGATAGGATGGCGGCGTTCTCGGCGCGGTACCCCAAGGCGGGGAGGTCGACGCCGCGCCGGTTCCTGACGCTCGCGGACCTGCGCAAGCAGTACCAGCAGGAGCTGGACCGCATCGTGGCGATTCAGAATAACCAGTTTGGGCTGGAGGACGGGGATGATATCATGGACTTGGTCACGTAGACGTTGTGCAGGTGGTGGGGCAACGAGGGTAGGGAAGGGTTGCGGGAGTGGCGTGTCGTGGAGTTTTCTTGTGGATATCCTGTAATTTGATAGTTTTCGGCCGACTTCTTTCCAGGCCGAGGAATGAAACGGAAAAGGAGGGGTGTTGCTGTTCTTCTGAATTCGTCTTTTACAGAGCCCGGGGTGAGCATTGACGTGGGAGGAGAGCCGGTCACGATTAGCGCTGCTGTAGATGACGCCCCATGTGCGTCCTGTGGGAATTCGTCTTTTTTTTCATGTCAACCTGAAACCAACAACGCCTTGCCCAATGCTGTCTGAGAGAGAAAGAAAGTGAAAACCCCAAGCTAAGCCGGAAAAGAGCAAAACAAATATAGAGTGGCCGCTGCTCGCTCGTCTCGTACATCCACGGGGTACAGAGCGAGGAGTTGGCGCCAAATCGGCCAGGGAATGCTGCCCCAGCCGCCAACCACTCCATTCCCCTTCGCAACGACCTGCCTGCTGCTCTACGCGACCTGCTGCCGTTCCGCCGGGACGGCAGAGATCCTACTCTCTGGCGTCGGGGGCAGGCCGTCGGCGAGTTCTGGTGCTTGCCGGTAGAGGATGATTTCTGATTGCTTGAAGTATCTTCGTGCGTCTAGGGGACGGGGTTAGCTGTGGGGGAAGACAGACAGGGGAGGGGGGGGGGTGTACCCTCGTCGATCAATACCAGGCTGAGGTAATATCGTGTGGAAAACTTCTTGTTGACGTCCCGGAAGGTGGGCGTCAGGTCGAAACCGCCGAGGAAGAGGCGGATGGGAATGGTCTCGCCTCTGGAGGGGGAGCCGTCCATGATCTGGGTGGGGGTTAGCTTGGGGGGCTGGGTGGGGCAAATGGGAAAGGGGGGGGGCTCACTTCGAATCGTACGAGGGTCTCGCTCTCGTTGTACTGGTTGGGGGCAGCGCCCGTGGTCTCGCGGCGGATGATGCTCAGCTCCATGTGCTTGATCTTGAGACGGACGAGGAGGAAGTAGATGCGGCCGACGATGACGTCCTTGAGGTGGTACTTGCTCTTGCTGTACTCAAACTCAATGTGCAGGCAGTCCTCGATGCCGACGTCCATCTTGATGCTGCTGTTCATCTCGGGCGGGATGCGGTAGCTGTAGACCCAGATGTCCTTCTCGCGCACCACGTCGGCCATGCGGCGAGAGACGGTGACGCGCACAAAGTAGCGCAGCTTGACGTTGATGCCGTTGTACGACTCGTACTGCTTCTCGACGTTCTTGAAGTTGAAGTCGAACGTCTGCGGGTGCTGCAGCTCGCCGGGGGCGGCGAGCTCCTGGACCAGCGAGAGGAACTCGTAGTGGTTCCCGCGGTCGAAGAACATCTCGATGGTGCCGATGAACTGCACCTTGATGCCCGTGTGCTCCAGCCGCTTGCCGTCCTTGGGCCGCACCGTCACGGCCCCCTTGACCGACTCGCCGTCCATGTAGAGCGGCGCCTTCTCCCGCCGGTTCTTGTCGAGCTTGACGTCAACCATGGACCGGTCCTCGGCGTCCTCGAGGACTACGTCGATGTCGACGGGCGTCGCGAAGAAGTACGACATGGCGGCGGCGGCGGGCTGTTCGCGTGTCGTATAGTTCGGTGTCTTCCGCGTCTGGTTCTCCAACAGGGAGTTGGTCCTCGGGTGCGTTGCAAGGCAGGCCGCCGGTCGCGAACGGGATTCTTGGATTGGACGTGGGTGGACGCTGGATTTCTGCTGCTTATGAAGCGAGGGACAGTCGTGGCAGCGGTGCGGTGCGGCGTCGGGCGAACAGGCAAACGATTGTAACTTGGGTCGACGCTGGGTGTCGGCGCGGTTGCAAGATGATGGATGAGAGATTGGAGCTTCCTCCGCGCGGCCATGGATGCTATCAGCACCACCAGCTGCATCAAAGTGGGGCGAGCTCATCACAGGCCGGGGGCATGTCATTCAGTTCCCATGCCTCAGGCACTAACGTTCCGGGTGTCTTGGCAACCTCCAACCCGTTCCCTCTTGTGCTGTCCATGATGATGATTTTCAGAGTCAAATGGGGGGTTAACCCCATGAATCCATTTTTTTCGAAATCTACCTACTGACTGGCATGGCAGAGAGAGGTTGGAAAAGCAGCTGGTGCCCTGCTCGTAGATTGGCAAGGGGCACGAGAGTTTGGTATAGCACCAAGAAGCAACTGTGACCTCCTTCTCAACCACATGAAAATCTTATGCGATCTCGTTCATAACAACTCGAGACATCGAGAAGCCATGAGAGGCACGACGGTGTCTTGAAGTTGCAAGTCGACAAGGCTGATGGGGGACGGAGGCTGGAGAGTGGGCCACCCCACCTCGAGTCGTTCCGTGCCAGCCAATGGGAACACCCCTCGGACCTGCCCTAAGCAAATGCCAGTCGCAGCACCCGGCACACACAACTCGAATTATTCCGGGGTCCAAATTCGACCTGGGACTTTTTTCAAGGCTCGCACCATCTACCAGTCCACCTCGACGACGAACTGACACCTCCTCCCTCCTCACCCATAATCCGCCGCGAAGATGCGTTACATCCACAGTGAGGAGACCCTCGAGGTCCCGGAGAACGGTACGTTGCCAATTGCTGCTGCATTTGCATTCCCCTCGCCGACCGAGCGACCGACGATTCGCCCCCCACGACCGACGACGGCAGCGACATTGGCGACAGTTTGACGATGCACACGACCAGAACGGAAAGACGCCCACGAAAGCACGAATGCGAAATACCGCTGCCGAACCGAGGCGGAACTCTGCAACACTTGGGGGGACACATTCGCTGACACTCTTCGCGTCCAACAGTCAAGGTCTCCATCAAGTCGAGAATTGTCACCGTCGAGGGACCCCGCGGCAAGCTCGTCAAGGACCTGAGCCACTTGGCCGTCACCTTTGTGATGCTCAAGAAGAACCTCATCGGCATTGAGATCCACCATGGCAACCGCAAGAACGTCGCCACCCTCCGCACCGTCCGCACCCTCGTCTCCAACCTCATCATTGGTGTGACCAAGGGCTTCAAGTACAAGATGCGCTACGTCTATGCCCATTTCCCCATCAACGTCAACGTCGACAAGAACGCCGAGACTGGCCTCTGGAACGTCGAGATCCGGTACGTTTTTCCGGGGCGCAAGGGAAAGAGCGGGGTGGAGGGGCTGGGACTTGGGGACAGAGATTGGGCCGGTCGTGGAACTTTTGGGAAGGACGAGGCTGACTCCAGGCTTGCAGCAACTTCATCGGCGAGAAGATTGTCCGGAACGTCACCCTCCAGCCCGGTGTCGATGTCGAGGTCTCCAAGGCGCAAAAGGACGAGCTCATCCTGTCCGGCAACTCCCTCGAGAACGTCTCGCAAAGTGCGGCCGATATCCAGCAGATCTGCAGAGTGCGCAACAAGGATATCCGAAAGGTTCGTTTGCTGCCATACCCTGTCCGAGGGGTGTCACCCCCGGCCTAGGTGACTGTACTAACAAGCTCGACTAGTTCTTGGATGGTATCTACGTCTCGGAGAAGGGCAACATTCTGGTTGAGGAGGCGGCATGAGCGACACGGGCCACGGGTTTCTTTGTGCTTTATGGGTCTTACCGGAGCTGTGGCAAGGGGTCATTTGGCATTTGCATGTTTGGTAGCGGGAAAAACGCTACAGCAAAATGGGCAATTCTCTGAAGAAGAACCAGGCCCTGGGCGGTTTTGCTGCCGAATAGCAACACCATCTTCGGACAACACTGATTGTGGGTGATGCTCCAGGTGATGTTGTGCTCTCTGCGAGCTCTCGAAGGGCTTGGGAGGGCGTGTTGAGAAGCATGCCTGGACGGAGACCCTGGGGGTGGCCAGACGTGCAGTTGTCAGATGAAAATCCATACCAGCCCTGAGACTCATCAGCTGTTAGACAACTCGCGCCCATGGGTGGTTCCTGGGAACAATGAACTTGTCAAATGCTCATATGTGCCTTGTCCCCCTGAGGCGGGATGGATATCCATTAAGACATGACATCAAGGTGACACCGAAGCCAACTCCCCACGCTCCCCAACCCACGTCTTCGAGGAACCAAATCCAATTCACCTCCAACCAGTGAGGACCAACACATTGACAAATCACAAGAACAGAGGTCCAAATCAGCCCTTGGGCTCTCCTTCTCAATCAGTCCAAAAAGTCGCTTCAGGTTGATTTATTATCCCCGGGCTGTCGATCGCCCTCTCCTCTTCCGCTTCTACTTCGCTGCCCCAATGATGCGCTCCGTCCAAATCAAAATCCCATTCATCCCTCATCTTTCCTCCCAATGGAGGAGGCCCAGATACAATTCGTCCTCTCCCTTCCCTTTCCAAGAGATCCATCCGGTTTTCCATACTCGCAAAAAAGCCAGGCAAAAAACAAGGCACAAGATGCCACCGCCACCACCATGCCGTTCCGAATCCCATCCATCGCTCGTGACCAAATCCACGCATCGCTCGGCTTGCCTCGGCTTGCAGCAATGGGGTATCGCGCGTCGTCGCTAGCTTCGCATCGCATTGCATCGCATCGCTTGGGTAACGTGATGTTTGTTGTTTGTTGTTGGAGAAAAAAAGGGGGTGGCGAAACAAAACGGCAAAAACAACAAAGAGGCCGAATTACGCAAAACTCTTCTTCCAAGCGCAAAAGGGGGGCGTAGGGGTGTTTATATACTGTTTCGTGGAGGGTTGGTGGTAGGGGGGTTTGCGTGCGATATACACATTCGTCGTCGTCGTTGTCGTGGCTCGTTACTCCCAGCATCAGCGTCATCAATCGCGCGGCGAGTGGCGCGAGGCGCCCGACGGGGCGCGCGAGACGCGCGTCGTGCGCGTGACTCTGCTCGTCCTGCTGACCTGGGTGCCGCTGCGTCTTGAGCGGCGGGTGCGGCGGTCGCTGCTCATGGAGCCTGAAGGAGATTCTGTTAGAGGTGTTGAGGGGAGTGGGAGTAACGGGGGGGGGCTTACTTGGGCTCTCGCCTGTGTACGAGTCGGAGTAGTAGCTGCTGCTGACGTCGCTCCTAGACTTTGTCGACTTCTTGCCCTTCTTGTCCTTCTTGAGTCCGAGCAGCAGCCAGAGGGTGCCGAGGGCGGCGCCGAGGCCCAAGAGGCCCTTGCCCTCCGACTTCTTCTCCTTGCGCCCGGACACGGTGCCGGGGCGGCCGCCACCGGCGGCGCCGCCGTACCACGCGCCGTGGGCGTCGCGGCCCGAGTGGCGCGAGCTGCTGCGGCGGTAGCGCTCCTCCTCGATGACCGTCTCCTTCTTCTTGCCCAGGCCGAGGATGGCCATGACGCCGTGCCACAGGCCCCTGACCACGCAGCAGAAGCAGAGCAGCAGGAGGAGGATGATGCCGGCGATGGTGCCGATGACGATGCCGGCGATGGCGCCGGGGCTGAGGCCGCCGCCGTCGGTGGATTCCTCGGGGGTGGCGCCGCCCGCGCCCGTGGTGGTGGCGCCGGCGGGCACGCCCGTGAGGGTGCCGGTGCCGCTCGTCACACGGTAGGGCGCGCTAAACTGCGTGGTGAAGACGAGGCCGCCCGAGGTGACGGTGGTCTGGACGAGGCCGCCGCCGCTGCCCATGAGGCACTGGCCGTTGTAGGCGCAGTACTGGTCCTTGGCGCAGCAGATGGGTCCGCAGGCGGACTGGCCCGAGCCCTCGACGGGGATGCAGCTGTTGCCATTGCCGGTGAAGGCGGGGAAGTAGGAGCTGTAGGTGCTGGTGTAGGTGGCCGCCTGGGTCCAGGTGGTGGTGTAGACGACGAAGCCGCCGGCGTTCCCGGCGGGCGAGCACGTGGCTATCCCGGCGACGGTGAGGCATGTGCTGCCGGCGTTGCAGCAGTACTGGTTGTCGAGGCCGCAGTATTGGTTGCACTGGCGCGGCATGAGGTAGCCATAGCCGGCGGCGTGGAGGTCGTCCTTGGGGTAGGGGCCGGCGGCGACGTTTTGCGCCGAGAAGAGCAGGGCGACGGCGCTGAGGGCCGCGATGCGACTGAGTGGTGATTGTCGACGCGCCATGGTGGATGTGGGATGTGAGGCGGGTGGGAGGTGGTGGTCCCAGGTAGTGATGGTCTCCCCGAGCTGCGAAGCAGCCGCTTCCCTCGCAGCGCCCAGCTGGCGGCGTTGAACGCGAAGCTGCTCGTCAGTTGTCGCGATGATTCCTTGGTGTTGAAGGAACTGGCCGGACGGGACGGGAGCTGGAATGCTGAGGTGTTAGATTGTCGCGGAGGTACAGGTGTCGGGTAGTGGTGAGGAGGGCTGAGGGTAGGGGTAGACCCGGTGCGACGGTCGGGAATCGGGAGTGTCAAGATGTTTGGCGTCTGTTCTAGACCCGGCGTGCTGGAATGTCAGAGGAAAGTGCGGAAAGTCAGTATCGGGGCGCGGTGGAAATGTCCATGCAGGTGTTAAGAGAGAAATCTTTTGCGGGTGGTCGGGAGGGATTTGTGCAGGGTCGGATTCTGGCTTCCCAACCTCCTTGGGGGGGGGGGGACACCGGTGGTGGTGATGGTGTCGCTTACACCCAACCTCCTGATTTCCGTGTTTTTTTGTGAGCCCGCTCCGGGATTCGTCCTAAGCTGTCAAATCAGCGCACCACGGGGAATAAGTGGTCAATTTCAGGGGCACACTGGGGAAGGTGTTCTTTTGAGTCAATCAACAGTCCCGGGATCATGTATGTATCAATGCACACACACAGGTACGGTCGAGTGTCTCTGGGAATGAGTTGGCAGAAATGCGGGTTTCTGCAGGTTGGCACACACGGTTGGGATGGGGCCCGGGGGGGACACGACCTGGTTCGCCCACCCCCATCACTGTTTACATCGCCCCGCCCACCGTCTCACTGGACGACTATCGCCGAGCTCTTATCGCGCAGCCTGATCCCTGTCGTCCCGCGAGTCCCGCAAGCCATCATCATGCCCCGCCTTTGCGAACTCCTCCTCCAAGCTCGTCCATGTCAGTGCTGGTCCGGTCGATTTACTTACTCGTCGCGGTCATTTTGACAAGGAACACTGTATGATGAGAGACTGATCCCACATGGCAATGCAGTTGCAGGAAGCCATCAGTCAAGGGAGAAATACTCGGGCCTTCCTTCTCTGGCCTCCCCTTTTAACACACCTCCACCGCATGACCAAATTGCAGTAAATTTGGGTTCTCGAAAGATATAAAGCATCTAATAGAGTTAGTTGACTGAAGCTTCCATGTCTTGGATTGACCTGGTCTTGCCTCGTTCTCGTCATGTCTTGAACTGAACAAGGTGCAGAGGCCAGTTACGTAACCCTGTCCAACGCGGGAGACGCCGCCAGGGGACCGACAGAATAATGCGAGCATCAAGAAGCATGCATACCTTTATCGCCCTCATAATGCTGCAGGAAAATATTCAAAACTGTCCTCGGGGCACATGATACTCCCTTCGTGCATTTGCCATCAGCGAGAGACCTTTTAATGACCGAACTCATTTTTTTGGGCGAAGAGAGCTCTTGACTCCCGTCCCTCCACCTCTCAGGTCCTTGGTATTTCATGTCCACCCCAACCGCCAAGCCCATCGACAGCGACACTCAATCGAGCTTCAACACCAACCCGAATCGCAATCCACGCATCCCCATCCCGCTGCATCGAGCTCCATCACCCGTCACCATGTCGCTCGACCCCCCGACATATCTCGCATCGCTGCAGGCCAACGTCCGCCAGCGGCCCATTCCCTGGGAGGGTGCCATCCGCGCCGGCAACCTGACCAGCGAACAGCTCGAGCAGATCCGTGCCGTCGATAAGGTCAAGCACGATGCGCGCAAGGAAATCGTCGAGGCCAACCTCGACGGCTACCGCCAGCTGTTTGTCGGAGGACCCGGGAAGAAGAGCGTGCTGGAACTGGCCGCCAAGCGTCTAGATGTTGTGCAATACGCCCTCGTCTTGCTGAGCGACCTGCTCGAGAGTGCGTGCCTCCCTCCAACCCCTTCCCCCTCCCCCCGTCTGCGCCTGCCACCCTCGCATCTCTTGTCATTTGACTCTGAACAAACTCGGTGTCTGGCTCGGCACTGGACTCTCATCTACGACGCACCCAGCTAACCTATGACATCACAGGCATACCTGCGCTCGCAAAGCACTTCTTCAAAAACGGCGACCCCTATCCGCACTTCCTCCCCCTCCTCGCCCACTCGACAAATCTCGAAGACCCCATCCCTCTCCTGACGTCCAAAGTCCTCGTCGGCCTCATGGCTGGATCCAGAGACGAGTCCACGGCGACGGTCGACAAGGCCCTGCCCGTCATCTTCAGCTACCTCTCCTCCCTGACCAAGAGCACCGACTCGGGGCTCCAGGACATTGGTGTGCAAGAATATTCGACCCTGTTGTACGGCCACATCACCAGGGAGCAGTTCTGGGGGCAGAGGAGCGAGACAGTCGAGCCGCTGGTTGCCATCCTGCGATCAGCCGCCGGCTTTGGCAGTGGGGCGTCCTCGTCCAGTCTCTGGAGCGACGCGGCAGCTCCCACCTCTCGAGGTGGTTTGGAAGGATCACTCGGCGGCGGCGTTGGCCTTCAACTGCTCTACCACGTCCTCCTGGTCATGTGGCAGCTCAGTTTCGAATCGGCCGATGTTGGGGATGACCTGAACGAGTAAGACTGGACCTTTATATCCATAGATCCATGATCGTCATGTACTGACAAGCCCCAGCGAGTACGACATCGTGTCCCTCTACACAAAGCTCCTCAGAATCTCGCCAAAAGAAAAGACGACTCGCCTCCTCATCTCGACCTTGTTCAACCTGCTGTCCAAGAACCAAAACACGCTCCTCCCCATCGCCGTCCTCGCCCGTCTCCCCGCCCTCCTCCAGAACCTCGCAGGCCGACAATTCACCGACCCAGACCTTAAGGAGGATCTGGAGAACCTCCAATCCCTTCTCGAGGAGTACACAAAGACCAAGACGACGTTTGACGAGTACGTCGGCGAGGTCAACTCGGGCCATCTGCGCTGGTCGCCACCCCACCGCAACTCGGTCTTTTGGGCTGAGAATGCCCGCAAGATCCTCGAGCATGAGAATGGCGAGGTTGTACGCAAGATTGCTCAGATTATGGCCAAGCCGTGGGAGAATGACAAGGCGGTGCTGGCTATCGGGTGCAATGACATCGGATGGCTGGTCCGCGAGGTGCCAGAGAAGAGGAGCCAGTTGGAGAAGCTGGGGCTGAAGACGAGGGTCATGGAGCTGATGGGCGAGGCAGACGAGAATGTTCGGTGGGAGAGTCTGCGGGCCTTGGGCGGCTGGCTGAAGTACAGCTTTGATGCCCCCAAATGAGGATATATGCGGTGATGGCGGTGATGGGGGGAGGTCGTCGGTGCTTCTGTATAATGTAGCTTTTGACCCGGTATTTTCATTCTTAGCCATAACCAAGCATGCTGGGCGGATGGAGCTCAAATAGAGACTGTGGAATTACATTCAACTTGCAAAATTGTATCTCATGTCAGGAAGGGTTGCCCCTTTTCACCTGTGTTCCGTCCCGAACTCCAACAAGTGCGCTTATCTTATCGGAACTGCCCGCTGTCCCATCATCTGTGACATCACCAAGGTGACCTCGACTTCAACATCCCTTTGATCTCCAGACCTACCACTTGGACTTGGTCATCCGCAAACTCTCTGTACATAAGATTAAAGTCATTCTCACAAAATGGTCAAGAGAGCAAGTCCCACGTCTCAAATTGACCCACAACACACACAACCAAACTGACAACTCCCTGTGCAGGTCTACTTCCTCGCCCACGGCGGTGATGTTCAAGGCACGTATCACTATCTTTACGCGGACATTTCATAGAGCAATTCAAAAACTGACAACTTTATTATGTTCACTCAGGCGTCGGATTCCGGCAAGTCCGCCCAATTCCATACCACCACCCCCCACCAACCAAGGTTCCATCCTAACCTCCTCATCCGTCCACAGCTTCTTCACCCGCAAACGCGCCCTCCACCACGGCCTCACGGGGTGGGTGCGGAATACACCAAACAACAAGGCATCCCCCCCCCCCCCCGCACCTGTACATACATACACTGGACCTGACAGGTGGTTCGGTACAGGTCGAAGGCGAAGCCCAAGGCGAGGACGCCTCGCTGACCGAGTTCCTCAAGGAGGTCGACAGCGGGCCACGCGGCGCGCACGTCGTCCGGCTGGATAGGGAGGATCGGGAGGTTGTCGAGGGGGACAGTGAGTTTGAGATTAGGAGGTAGATAGGGGGTTGTCGTGCTTTGGAGGTGGGGATGCGGCTGGGGCGGCGATGTCGCGGACTGGACCGCGGAGGTGGTCGTGCGTGGTGCCTGGTCGGTTAAGTACCTACCTAGACGACATACATATCATCCTGCACCTCAGTACTGCTGGACTTGATCATTGAAGCATGGTTGGAACGGAGGGGTTTGGTAATTCAGTTGGGATGTGTTGTCATTATCGGGCGCCCCTCTCCCTACCTCAGAAAGTCCCATCGTTGGAAAAGGACAACCTGGGGGTTAAGGTCTGGCGAGATGCCGCCTGCATCGTGATTCTAATCAACGCCCCCAGCAGCATGAAGTCGTCGGGCTGGCGAATGAGGTCGAAGAATCCAGTGACGGCTCCGAGGACGTAGACGACGGGTCCCTCCATTATGCTGATATCCTGCCTACTAGTAGCTGGAAGAGGCGTACGGGGAAGAAGTAGACGAGTAGGATGAGAATGGAAAAGGCGTTATAGATAATGTAGAGTCCTTCGAGAAGTAGTAGCTTGCTGAGGTTTGTTGATATGAAGATGAAGACTAGGAGATAGGGGTCCGTAGATGGATTTATACTGCATTTCTGTATTTCATAGTTCATTCATAGCATTACAGCGTCTTCCATATGCCTTCTCAAGCGTGGGTTTTTTTGGGGGGCTTCCCCATTGTCCATTGTTCGACACTGAAAGGCATTGTATGGTCTTGAAAGGGGCACTGAACACAAGGCCCAGGGGGGTGGTTGAAGGAGAGCTCTTTGTTGCTTTAGTTGCCGAACAAGATGGTGCTGTGCGTAAGGATGGATAGGACTCGAGGTCTGTCCCGTCTCAAGAGAAAAGGTCTCTCAGAAAACCACGAGGTAACGTCCAGCATAGAGGGACTCGACACCCTGTCCCCTCCCGCACCTCTCAGCTTCCAACAACGGGCGTGCAGGTAGGTATTGGAGAGGGGAGTATATTGCTAGGTATCTATCAACCAAGTGCCTGTACACCTCCACAAACCTCAACTTATATCCCATCTCTACAAGACACACCCCCTCCTCTCGCAGTATACGTACGCAGTAGTCTAGACCCACCGGCCCGACAAGAACTCGCCCCCCCCCCCCCGACCAGGCCAGACACCACAAAGAAAAAAAAAGACAAGAGAGACCGAAACCGAAGAGCAAGGCTCAAAACGCCAAAACACCATGCCTTGCTTGCCTTGTATGTGTATATATGTGCGTCAATGATAACCGCTCCCCCCTTTGCCCCAGCCCCCCCCCACCCGCGATGACAAAGGAACTAAAGTATCTAAGAAAAAAAGGTAGGTAACCTTGCAGTGGTTGTAGTAGTAGTAGCTGGAAGCTGAGAGCCATGCTCTAGACATACGAGAGATATGACCCGACAACGCCCCGACGTGACGATATGACACCTGCGGATATCCAATCCCGCTCCTCCCTCCCTAGCCCTCGACGCAACACAATTACACCCCGCCCCCCCAGGCCAGACAAGCAAAGCGTCCCCCCCTGGTATCACTACCTCCTAATCCCCCTCAACAAGTCCACTGCGCTCGGCGATGCCGTCCGGAACGTAGGCACCGTCCGCCCCGGAACATGCGACAGCCACGTCGCCTGCGTGGCTAGCGACTCGTGCCCCGCCCCCAGCATAGGTACTGGGCTGCCGCGCCGCGCCGCCATGACACGGACTGCCTCGTGGCGCTTCGCCTCAAAAGCGCGCGACTGCTCCCTCTCCAGATCGATGGTGCGCATACGCCCGTTGAAGTCATGGTAGGCCTCCTCGAGTTTGACGTCCTGTTCAAGCTGGCTTCGGACCTTCTTCTCGACGCGCGTGCACAGCTCGTCGAGGCGGGCGGCCGTGGCCTCGTCGGCAAAGGCGGTCGTGGTGCCATGGGGCCGGGGGATCGCACTGCCGCCCCAGTTGCAGCGGAACGTGAGCTCGGCCTTCTCGCCGCCGTCGTGGGCCTGTCCGCGGAGCTGCCAGACGACGACGCTGTCGCCGTCGTGCAGGCGGATCCAGTAGGTGCAGGGGCTGGTGGGAGTCCTGCAGTTGACCGAGGGGAGGTACTGGCCGTTGACGTGGATGCCGTTGGACGCCTTGGTGGAGATGTAGAAATGGTACTGGTGCTCGGCCCTGTCCGGACCACGGTTCCACGGCCGCAGGTTCTTAGCCGGGTCGTAGTCGGGTTTCCAGAGGAGGATCTTGAAGGCGTATTTCGGCACCTTGGCCTCGGATTTGACCGCGTACGATCGCGTATTCTCCAGCGCTCGACCCCAGGACGCCATGGCCTCTGTAACCAGAACCGACATGTCCGTGACGGCCGATCCAGGCGCGGATTGCAGGACAGCGACGGCTCGTTTGTCTGCTGGATCGATCTGAGGTCTGGCACCTGGATTTTGATCCTGGGTGTTAGGCATATCTTCTAACCCTTCCAGATCGTTGGCAAGGGTTGGCGGCAACACGCCGCTGTCCTCGCTTCCCTGACGTGATGGCCGACCGCTGGACCCCGTCTTTTCGTAATGGATAGGCGGGAAGTACTTGACTGCCAGGTTCCAAAGCGGCGTCTTCCCTGGGCCAAACTCCTCGCCCCGCGACGTGGCGCCCGTCTTAAAAGCGTCAAATTGAAGCTGGGTCATCTCAGGGTATCGCAGGTGCCACGTCGACTTGTCTTGGGCAGACCAGAAGCATGACTTCATCACCGGTATATCGATTTGGCGACCGGACTGATCCCGTGATATTTGCGGGATCTGAGCTAGCAGTTCGTAGTCTGCTTCGCTGACGGTAGGACTGCCCGCCCTGATGGCGGAGCCCTCGGAACGGAGCCTCTTCAGAATGCGACGGTCATGCCCAGGGGCCACCTCGCTCTCGTCGCTGCTGTCGACCGAAGGTTTCCGCTTGCTCGTGTTGAAATCGCTGTTTTCCACCCGGAAAAGCGAACCGGCGCGTGATTTCATGTTCAGGTGTTCCAGAATGGACTCAGCCCCACCCAAACTTTGAGAGGCAACATCAAAGGTCCTGTTGTTGAGATCGTCGGTGGATCGGTTTTGGCTAGCCAGAAGAACCGAGGCGCGAAGATCTGTCGACTTCTGTTGCGACCTTTGACTCCTCTCCCTAGGTGTCAAGCTGGCGTCCGATGAATCGAAACTGTCGGGTATTTCAGACACCTGTGCGCCCTGCAATTCTGTCGACGCGGAGCTGGACACCGATACTGGGAGGTTCAGGCGAGTGTTGGCGATGCCACCGGAGCTCCCGACTGCTGAGGCGTTGACTTCCCCGAACAGACGCTGCCCCTGTGCTGGTTGCTGGTCTCGCCCGTTAGCGCCGGGTCCAAAGGTATAGTTCTCCTTCTCCGATCCGTAACCATCAAACTGGTTCTCGTCATTGGCGTCGTCGTCTAGAATCTCATCGTCGCTTTCCGGAATCACGTCGAGGTTGGCCAGCTCCACCGTCTTCTCCCTGTCAAACTCGTTCAGGCTGAGCTGGGAGGCTTCGAATTGCAGCTCCTCATCCTCGATCTCGTCAAACGACTGGGAAAGACCAGGACCATTTACCCAGGGGTGAGTGAGGAGTTCTTCGACGGACGCCCGGTTTTCCGGTCGGCGGTCGAGCATTTTGGTCAGGAAATCAATTCCCATGTCAGAAACGCCGTGATGGAGAAGAGGCTTGATGTCGAGCGGCCTGGTCATAATCGAGTGTAAGAGTTCCGAATGACTTGCGCCATTGCGGGCCGGGAAGGGAGGTCGCTTCGTTAGTGCGTAAAACAGGACGCCCCCCAGCGACCAGACATCGACGGCGTGGTCGTACCGTTGCCCCGGGGGCTGGCGGTGTCGGTTGCGGAGGTGTCGTCGGCCATGCTCGTCATACTCGGTGAACTCGGTGTACACCTCGGGGGCGCAGTAAAGCAGAGTACCACAAAAGGTCCTAAGGAACGTCTCCTCGTTGTCGATCATCTTGGACAAGCCAAAGTCTGTCAGCTTGACAGTCAGAGGCTGCCTGGAGCTGACGAGGATGTTGTCCGGCTTCACATCACGATGTGTAATGTTCATGTCGTGCAAGTAACCAAGGGCGCCCAGAAGCTGTTTGGCGATGGACCGTGTTTCGAATTCTGGTATTGGTCCGACTTCGGCAATCATTTTCCCAAGGTCGCCTCCGGCAATGAATTCCATGATGATAATGAGGAGCCGGTCGTCCCAGTCCAGGTGCTCGACGTATTGTACGATGTTTGCCTGCGGTCTTGTCAGCAAACCATCAGGCAAACGACTCGGGGCCGACTCACATGTTGAATCTTTTGCATGATCTTCATCTCATTTTCCACCTTTTGGTCGAGAACGCCGTTCTTCATGAATTTTCTCTTGTCGAGCTCCTTCGCGGCGTACGGAAGGCCATCAAATTTGGAAGTGACCTTGTATACCGTCGCAAAGGCGCCTTTTCCAATCTCGCCCACCCGGTTGTACTTGTCGGACCCATTCCATGCCTTTGGCAGGCCGTCGGATCGGGTTAACTGTTGCGTGGTCTCTCTTGCCATTATTTGTGGGCGCCGGGCGACGGCCTTTCCCCTTGTTTGAACTGGCGACTTGAATATGTCAACCTAAACTAGCGTCAGTATGTCTCACTAACCACGAGGTCACAGGGGGGCTCACATGTCCTCCAGGGCCAGGCACAATGGTCTCGTTGACGTCCTCCACCAGCCTCTCGCACCGCTGCATGTACGCCTCCAGGTTCCGCTCGTAGGCCATCTGGTATCGCCCTTGGCGGAGGGGTATCCGGACGAGAAAGACAAGATCGCTCATGCCAACGTGCATGAGGATCGAGATCTTGGAACCGCTGCTCAGTGTCCGCCTTGTCGGAAATGGTGGGTTGGCCTTGGACTTGAGAAGCACGCTGTCGACGATGGTCCCGTTGGTTGATTGGTCCTCCAACATCAGGACGGCGTGCTCGTTGAGGTAGATTCGGAAGTGCACATTGCTCAGGCGGCGGTGGGGGTCGTTCTGGAGGCATATGTCGCACCTTTGGGCGTTGCGCCCAAAGGTGAAGCCCTGGAGGGGGTTCTTGACCTGGGCCGAGAACCTCAGGGCGACATGGTGTTCGCCGACGTCTTGCTGCAGCAGATTGAAATTCTCGGGGTCGTCTTCCAGCTCGTAGTCCAGGTCGAGTCGATCGGCATTCTCTCGTGCTACCATGTGTTGGCTGTTTTCCGTCGCGATTCGCTTGAGCTCCTCCCGGGCGCTCTCCGAGTAGGGCAGGAGGATGCAGATGATATCGGAGACATCCTCGTCGGAGAATCCAGAGTTCTGCTGGCCTAGCCGCCGCGGGTCGACAACGGTTTGCGTGGCTGCAGAGACAGGCGGTCAGGAACATGGCCATGAGAGGGCAAGGGCAGGCTAGAAAACAGGGGACAGGAGTCAATCGAACCTTGAGTCGGCTGGGAGTCGCCGTAGTTGTCCATTGGGACGTTTCGGACCCGTCCCCCGCGGGGAGAGGCGGACTGCCGTAGTCGACACGGCTAGGTCGAGTCTATCGCGGCAGCGGCCGAGGCTACAGTTGGCACGAGTCGGTCACACAAGCGCGGACGGGTCAACGTCAAAGTCAACAAAGCGGAAGCGGAAGTGCGACGGAAGGCGGCGCAGGACCCAGAAAATGCAAATTCGCAATCGAGCGAGAGTGGTGGTGCCGACCGAGACGAGGCTTGGGCTGGACTGGACTGGACACCGGGCTATCGTGGTCAGGTCAGGTGCGGAGGAGGTTGAGGTGGTTGGCAAGGCAGCGAGAAGTGAATCGTCGCGACGGGATTTCGAACCAGTGGTGCCGTCTGGGTCGGGGTCGGGGTCGGGGTCAGTCGGGTTCGGGTTGAGTTCGGCCGTGAAGCGCGGTGCGCGGTCAACAATCGAAGGCCTTGCCGGGGCAACCGTGCTCGCCCAAATGGACCAGCTCGTCCCATGTAACGACGACCTTGGGAGCAAAAGCGAAGGGACGCGCGACGGGCAGGAACGAGTCGACGGTCAGTCTGGAGACAGTGGTGCACTGGAGATCGAGCTCGTCAGGTGCACCGTCGACATTTGGCGGAGAGGGGCATCGGATGGGCAATCAATCACCAGGCCTCGACGACTCCCGCCCGGGCGGCCCAAAAAATGTCCAGTGTGAGTTGGAGTCCTCGGTTCACTGGGCGCCCACAGCGCGAACCCCGGCCCCCCTGCACCGCGTTCCATGCAGCGAGTCCAGCAGGCGGTACACGGCGATTGGCCCAGGGCGTCCGGCACCACTGTTGATCCCTCCCGACCTCACCCTCAGTGGCCCTCCAGGGGTCGCCGCCGTCCAGGCTGACGGGTCACCGGACGCTTGATTGGACGGCGCCGACCGGGCTGAGTTCCGGCAAGCAAAACTTCCCCGGAAAAAGCAAACGGCGGCGACGGGTCCAAGCACGCTCGCAGCCCCCGACCCCTCCAGGGCTCCCCATTGGCGCCCTGGGAAGGAGCAAGATGATCGTGTCACCCTTCTCTCTTTGTGTTTGCAACTTTGCATGTTGCGGGAGCACGGCGGAGGCGTGAGAGGGTGGCACCGATTAGCGATGCGCCTGTTCCAGCCCGTGCCGGTGCGTCCCTTCGAGAATGTGGAGAACGATTCGCCTTCATTGTCAGCATCGAGGACGGGATCGGGGTCATTGCTGCGGGATGCGGATACGGACCGCATTATTGGTGTCTGAGCTCGATGGGAGGATGCAGGCCTCACTCAACATGGCACATATATCCCACTGGGAAAGGGAAGCAGCATGTCCGAGGCTTCTGTGCCTCGAGCCTCGAGGACAAACAAGCACAGTCGGCAAGTCTGCTGTCTGCCGATGCACGCGTGACGTGGAGGCGTGGAGTTTGCTCCCAAGTGGACTGGTCGCATAGTCCCACGTCTTTGAGAAGTGATGGAACCTGCTGATACAGCTCTGAAAATGAGAGGGAAAGGAAATATGTATTTGGGCCTGGATCAAACATGATTCATCACTACGGGGTACGCCTAACGATATAATTCCAACCTTCAAGCTGGGCATCTTCTTCAGAGAGAAGCAGCACAAACAGTGGTCAAGCAACTCCAACTTTTGCTGTCGGTATTTGCACCAACCTTTAGGGCCGTGGGCAGAGGCACAGCACAACCTTCATGTATGCACATGTGCATAGGGCGGACCCGAAAGTCGTGGGAGTGACCTGACAGCGGTGATACAAGCGGGCACCAAAAAGTGGTGTTCGTCTCTGCAGCCATTTGTCTGGTTCCTCAACGAAGGGATGCGCTTGGGGAACTGTTAGGTACTCGGATCTCGGAGCCCCATGACGACATCCAGACCGGGTGACTTTGGATGGGACAAACCCTCCGTGACCAACGAGGTTACGACAGGGACACCTAGCTTGACGAGCTTGAATACCGAGCAGCACATATCAGGCAGGAATGGAAGACAGAAGGACGCGCTAAACCTTGGGGAGAGAAAAAGAAAGTTGTTGTTGTTGCTGGCGCTCTCTTGAATCTTCAATGTCGTTGCATTATCCTTTTGGCGAATCTCTGGCGCGCTGGAAGATCGGACGATGGAGGGGCAGGTCGGTGACGTCGGTCGGCTGGAAAATCGGCCAGGGGGGTCAGGCGGTCAGTGTGTCGCCGACAGTGCAGTGTTGATGATAACCTCGAGAGAACTTTCGAATGGACAGTTCCCTGGAACAGCTCTGAAAATCACGCTAGCGTGGCAGCAACAACAAGGCATGTTCATGATCACTGTCTTACCCTTCCAGGTTCGTATTCTTTTCCGCTTCGTCAGGAGGCGCAGCATCGTGTATCGATGGCACGATGTCGCCCCCAACCTCTTTGCTGCCGTTCCCATGCTTGGCGCCAAGAATCCCATCTCTTGGCTGGATAGATCTCGAACTTGGAGCCTCCATATCGAATTTGGAAAGGCCGATGGTGCATTTTATCGTCTTTTGGCCTCGTCTCAGTCAGCACAGCGGTTTTCGGCTATGGGGTGGTGGATAAGGTGCTGCAGAGTGATGGAGATCTTCTGGCACACTTGCCGCAAAGCGTCAACCCCAAAACCTCAAATCGAATCCCGTGTTCGCCCAGTGTCGCCCAGGCCTTGGGGTGTGTCATATGATGACCAAGATTCCTGCATTCCCGTGAGCGCATTGTTTGCCGATGGCGGATGTCGGTTGAGCAAATTGAGTGCTGTGAATAAAACTCACTAGTGGAAGACGCAAGGTGCGGTACATGTTGCAGGGCAGCCGTCAAGCCCAGCCGTCAAGCCCAGCATTGGCATCTCTTGGTGGCCAACAACTTGCTTTGGGGCTTCCCCAGACCCCCACTCCCTCGGGACTCGGAAAGGGTTGGCAGTGGGCACAGAGGCTGAGAGGGTGGAAACAGACGGAGTTGACATGATGGCCACCGGTTTTGGTGTTCTCAAGATCAGAGAACCCCAGGCCCATCTTCGTTGGTCTTGGTGTTGTTGAATCCTCAGCGCCTATTCCGGACCTCGCCCAAGACATGCGCGGATGGCAACCAGTCAAAAATGTGGGGGGACGGATTGCGTACGCAACACTTCACTAGACCCGGAGCCCTCGGGCAAAGAGGCGGGCAAAGTGGACGGGCAGCCATTGAAGAATACGAGATGGACCTGGCTACATTTGTCCAAGGGACACTCCTTCCGGAGTTGAGTTCAAAGTCAGCTTTCCATCCATATCCCTGAATACCTGGCTAGGCAGGGTAGGTAGTATTTATTCCTGTGGTACTCTCCGCGCCGAACGGACGTACTGCGTACTCTGATGGAAGCAGTGCACGGCCATAAAGACCCGGAGGTCAGAAACAAGAGTTGAGACAATTCCCAAGCTTCGAGCCGGGGACGGAGAATCGGAGGGCCCAAATCAGCCGACGTTCGTCGTCAGCCCGGCATCCCGTCGGTACCGCGGCGGTTCGTAGTAGCGTGCACTACGGGCGCAGCGGGAGTATCCTCAGTGTTCGCTCCTGCTGAGTCCGCAGCGGTGAGACTGGTCGTCCTTGGCCTCCCTTTTCGAACAATTCAAGCTCCGAGTCCCACCCGACTTCCATGCGGGGGAGGGGTTGGGGTTGTTGAGTCTTGGACTTTTGGGATGAAATACTACCGACAAAAGTGACATGACGGTCAATCTTCGACATATCCGCATCTGCCAAGTGGACACGCAGCAGGAGCACGTCCTTCCGTCCCAACTCTTTGATCCGCTTCAAGATATGTACGAGTGTACGTGTACGGATACTTTTATCAGTACTCCGACTCGCGTCTCGCCTCGCCCGACGTCAGCAACTGCACTGCACGCCTGCAACACCCCCCCGTCGCCGATGCTGGGCAGCCAGCGGCTGGGGGGCAGTAGCGGGCAGCGAGAGCCTGTCAGTTGCTCCCGAGGTCTGCGGACCTTTGTCCCTACCAAGGCAGTGACGACGACCTACAGTAGGGTTTCGGGCAGTGGCCACCTCTGGCCACTCTTCCATTCCAGTGTCCAGTGATATATCTTTTTCCGGGCTCTTCCTCTTCCACTTGATACTTGGTTTCTTTGTCCGTCCCTTCCGTACAGCCCTCACCCTTTCCTCCTCTGCCCCCCCTCCACAACGGCTTTCCGAATTTGGCGGCAGCCAAGCGAACTCCCACCACTCCCCAGTGCCCAGCCCACGATCCCGCACCCCTGCAACGGGCGGGAATCTTGATACGAATCCAACCTTGAAGGCCCGGTCCAGCCTGTCCCAGGAGCCCAGGAGTCCAGTTCAAAAGAGACAAAAAAATCCCACACTCCCGCCGAACCGAAGTCCCGCCTGGACCCTGCGTCGTGTCTCCTGGTTTTCTATATTGCTGTGCCCCCCCTCGCCCTCCATTGACGTAGGGCCCGTCTCCCGGTATTGTCCTGCGATTCCATCCTCCCAGCGCCCGTCCGCCGTCCGAACCGCCGTCCGTCCCCCGGCAGCGATCCCCTGTTACCGCACGCCCAACGCCAAGCAGCTGACGAAAGCAAGCCCGCCACCAGCAAGCCCCCGGAAGAGGGAGAGCCGCCTGGAAGGGCTGAAGTGAGAGCCGAGAGCAGAGCAGAGAGAGGGAGAGTCCAGCTCTCAAGATGGCCCGAAAAAATCGAGGTATGCTCCCAAAGACACGGCGGTGCGCGTTTGAATTCCAGTCCCCTTTTCTCGTCACAAATTGGAGACCTCCCTGGCTGCCCTGCCCCTTTGCGCAACACAGGCACAGACAGGCTGGTGCACTGGTGGTACGCACAGAGCCCTCCCGAGCTTTCCGGCTCGGGTGGTTCGATGGTTCCTCCAGCTCGCACAATGGGCCCGGGTGCCCCGATGCCCCGATCAGGGAATCGGGGCCTCGTGTGCGTCGCCAATAGCCCGCTGTCGCCGCGCAGCAGCAGCAGCAGAGCAGCAGCAGCAGCAGCGCAGTGCAGTGCAGTGCGGCGGCGTAGGCGCTGGGCTGGGCGGGTGTGGGTGTGCCGTAGTGGGGTGGTGAGCCAATAACAGCAAATAGGAAACCCATATTGTCTCTCTCCGTGTCCCGATGTCCCGACGGGATGTGGTGAATACCAAGAAACAGCACCACTGACAACTGGCGCGTCATCACAGTGCTCTCGTTCATATCCCAGCTGTCAAACAGGGATTCGCGATCGCCGCCATCCTCTCCCGGCGACGACATTCCTCCCAGAACACGCCCCGAACGCCGCGACTCGAAGCGCCTCTCCAAAAACCAGCCGCCCGGCTCCATCAGCTCGCCGCCTCACGCCCCGCGCCCTGACCCAACGCCGACTCCCCCGTCCGAGGAAGACGATGCGCCCTCGCCCCTCTCCATAAACACATCACCACCCTCGAGCCTCAACGGCAACGGCAACGGCAACGTCCACAACAAACGAAGCTCCCGTCCGCTGTCTCTGGTTCAGACGCACCGCCCGCACATGATGGACGTCAACGCCGACACCCCGCCGGAGCTCCAGCCCATCTTCAGCTTCCTCAACGCCCACTCCAACAAGCTGTACCAGGAGGGCTACTTCTTGAAGCTGGATGACCAGGACCTCAGTGAGCAGCCTTGATGCGCCCTTGACGGTGAACTTGCTGACGTGATGACAGAGGGGAGACCGAATGCGGATCGCACCTGGACAGAATGCTTCGCCCAACTTGTCGGCACGGTGCTGTCCCTGTGGGACGCCGCAGAGCTGGACGCCGCGGGAGAGGATGGCGAGGTCCTCCCCAAATTTATCAACCTTACTGACGCCTCGATCAAGATGGTACGCAGGACGGCTCATGGGGTTTCTGCCAGTTCTGGGACTGACTTGTGAACAGATTGAAGCGCTCCCGACCCGATCCAGTGACGAGCAGCCGTTGCAGAACATCCTGAGCATTAGCACCGCCGGCCGCAATCGATACCTCCTCCACTTCAACTCACATCAGTCGCTCGTACAGTGGACATCCGGGATTCGCCTCGCCCTGTTTGAGCACTCGACTCTCCAGGAGGCGTACACGGGGGCCTTAATTGCCGGGAAAGGAAAGACCCTGAACAACATCGGCGTCATCATGGAACGCGCGCGACTGCCTGTTCAAGAGTGGGTTCGGGTCCGTTTCGGCGCCGGCGTGCCGTGGAAGCGCTGCTTCTGCGTCATCGACCCGCCAAGCGAGAAGGAAGTGCAAAAAGCACAAAAGGAGCAAAAGAAACGGTCGGCCTACGATCGCTCCCATGGACTGACGCTCAAGGGTGAAATCCGATTTTACGAATCCAAGAAGGAGGCGGACAAGAAGAAGAAGAACTCGAAGCCCATTGCCACCATCACCGACGCCTATTCAGCATATGCCATCTACCCGGAGGCCAAGGAGCTGATTGATGGCTCGACACTGCTCAAGGTCGAAGGTCAGATTACGATACACTCGGACCCCCCATCAGCGTCCGAGGGGTTTGTCTTCATTCTGCCCGAGGTGCCAGCCGCCGTCTCGGGCTTTGAAATGCTGCTCCGCTTCCTCTTCCCCACCTGGGATGTCTTCTGCCTCTATGGGCGCCCCGGCCGCCTGGTTGCCAGCACGCTGGACTCCCGATCCCTCATGTTTGGAATGCCACAGGACAGCAGATACGGCTATCTGGAAATCTTGGACATCAACCCGCTGGTTCAGACGGCCGGAAGCAAGGAATGGTCTGAACGTGACTGGAGAAAAAAGATGAAAGAACTGACCGGAACCCGCATGGCAGACGACTCGGATCGAGGTCACTCACGGACCCCGAGCCACAGCAGCAGGCGCATGAGTGTTGGACCGCAAACTTCGGCTGCCCCCCGCGCCCGGGTCGGGTTTGCTGATGGGAATGCTTCCAACCACTCCGATTCGTCTCCTCCCGATCCCAACCGGAACCGTCGACCTGGACAAGGCCCCATGTTTGAAGGGGCTGGGAACTTTCCGGCGCGGACACAGGAGCGGTTTGCTAACGACCTGGCCTCTACGCCCGAGAGATTCAGCTCCGAGGATGAAGGAAGGATGGGAGGCGTGCCTCTGGGAGGGGTGGGGCGTCGCATGGAGACTCCGGAGCCCGTGAACCCGCCGCCGGCCTTTGCACACGACCGGGGAGTACGGCCCCAGCAAGCCAACCACTCGCCCGACCTGCGCAAGGCGACTAGTCGCCTCTCCAACACCACGTTGGGTCAAATTGCCACGGCTGGTGGCTTTGCCCCGGATGCCTTTGGTCAAGGAAGTGCGGATCGACGTGGGAACGATCACCCAGGCCACATGCCTCCGCGAACAGACCAGCGCAGTCCAGTGGTACAGACACATGCCAGCGCCGACTACATAGGGATGAACGCTAACGCCAATTCGTCTCGTGAAGCTTTAACATCCCCAACCAGCTCCGGCTCGGGTCGTCCCTCCCCTCGACTCCCGCCACCGGGCATGGATCCTTCCCATCGGTCCAGGTCGCCGCTCACCGGGCCACCCCCCCAAGGTGGTCCTCAGCAGTATCGTCCGGGGCCGCAGATGGGCCCCCCACCCCACGGACGAGGCATGCCGCCGCCGATGAGCCCAAGGGGGCCACCAGACGGCCGAGGATATCCACAAGGCGCACCCCGAGATCCGCGCATGGGTCCCCCTCAAGGTCCCCCTCAGGGTCCCCCTCAGGGTCATCCTCAAGGTCATCCTCAAGGTCCCCCTCAAGGTCATCCCCAAGGTCCCCCTCAAGGTCATCCTCAAGGTCCTCCGTATGGTCCGCCGGACTCGCATCACCAATACCAGCAAAGAAACCAACCGCCCCCCGGCCCACGACGAACCCCGCCTCCCAGTCAAAGCGTGCCGCGGCCTCCTCATATGCAGGCCGGCTCACCGCCGGTCAACAGGAAACCTCTTCCCCAGAGGACCACTAGCATGCAGCAGCAGCAGCTGCAGGGTGGCGTTAATCCCACACAGGTTCCCGCCCACGACGTCCCACGCCACAGTACCGAGAGGAGTGTCGATGGTAACCGACAAGATGACGCCTCCTCGACGACTAGTCCCGACTATGCCAGCACACGGCCATCAACGGACACGTATAGGTCCGAGGATCGTCCGCGCGCTGGGGTTCTCAAGACCATCGGGGACGAATCAGCTCCATCGGCTGGGGTATCTTCGACCGGTTCTTCCGAGTACGTTGTTCCCGATGTCAACTTTGGACCAACGATCAATTATGGCGCATCCAAAAAGGTAGAGCCGGGCCAAGCTCCCTCTGGCCGTGCCTCCCCGGGGCCGGGTCCAGCCTTTTCTCATTTCCGACAGGAATCCAACGACACGATACGGCGCCAGGCTGCGTGGCAACCAGGGGGTGTTTCCACTGGCCCCTCGTCGGCCGAACTTCCTGCCCTCTCCCCAGAGCAATATGTGCAGCAGCGCGCAGCCATGGCCACAACAGGTCCCGGTTACGTGCACCAGCGCACTCCATCGTCCAACACGCTCACCGATCACCGAGCGCCGACTCCCGGCTCGCCTTTCAAACGCCCAGGCAGCCGCAACCACTCGCGCAACAACTCGTCGTCCGACTTGCTCCAGGCCGGCCGTCCCGTATCAAGCGGCGCCATGTCTTCGTACCTGTCGGCTCGCGAGCAGGAACACGTTGCCCGCGTAACCGGCTCGCCGCTGATTGCGCTGAATACCGCCAAACACGCCCCTTCTCCCTCGGGGGGGCTTGTTGGAGCCATCGACACCAGGGAAAAGGAGAGGGCGCAGATGAAGGCGGGATACAGCAGCCAGACGGTTGCCCAGGCCATCGACCAGAGACAGCGCGACCAGAATCAGCAGGCCCAGCGCGCCGCGCAAGCTGCTTACGCCCAGCAACAGGCCCAGCAGCAAGCCCAATTCGCCGCTCAGCAACAAGGCTATATGGGAGGAGGTCAGCCCCAGCAAGGCAACCCTCGGTTCGTGCCCGGCTACCAGCAGGCTCCCGGGCCGGGGTCGCCGCAGATGCAACGACCGCAGATGATGCCGCAGCAGGGGTCGTTCAGCAACGGTGCGCCTAGCCCGCAAGGGTATCCTCAGGGTGGGGGGTGGCCTGGTAATGTTCCGCATCGCCCGCAGCAGCAGCAGAGCGGGCAGCCCCAGTCGCCGGGATTCCAGGCACCGCCGCCGGGACAGTACACGCCACCGGGACCGAGGCCAGGAACGCCGGGGAGGGTGCCGTTCCAGGGGCAGGCTTTTTAGTATACAGTCCGGGTCCGGGATTTGAAGAGGAACTTTGAGGAGAAGGCGGCGGCTGCGGCGGAGGGGAAGGATGTGGATGGTGCGTGATGGCGTTTTCGGAGCTGTCTATCTGCCTGGTGAGCGAGCGAGTATGACTACGGGGGGGGAGGGGATGGGGGGCGGTTTTATGATTTGGGGGGATGGTTGGGAGTATTGAATGTTTAGTTTTTGTGGTGGACGACGGCCTGGGTCGCATTGGATGCGATGAAGGTTTGTTTTTGGATCCTTTAGCCATATTGTCGGTTTGGTATCATCATTCAAGGGATGGCATGGAAAGGCTGGTGGGGTTTGTTTGAATGGTTAGATTGTTGACGGGAGAGGGCCATGGGTAGTGCCGAGTTGGGAATACAAAGTTTGGAGTTGCGGCGCTGAGTCGTCACTCGTGGTGTATCCGCAATTACTGTGTACCTTGAGCATGTGATGACGTAGTGACGTGGTGATGTTTGAAGGGCCATGGTGTTCATCCGATATCTTTTGCGTTCGTCCCGTGTCCTGGCCATCGATGTCCGGGGCCCATGGCAAAGAGTCCAGTATCTGTCCGATCAGGGAGTTGAACCATGGTCATGGAAAAGGTCAATGTTCAATGTCGAGACCCTCCCCCTTTTTGGTGCCTTGTTCGATAAGATAAGGGACCTACCTCCCTGCCAAGCCGGCAAGGTTGCGATCTTGGCCCTGCACCCCAAGTCTTTCCCCCCGTCATCAACCAAGCCGCGGCAAACGACGACGTCGAAAAGACGGTCAACACTCTGCCGCCTCGATGCATCGCACACGGCAGCGGCGCCACCACCACCTGCTCGCCAATTGATCGCGACCGGATCGCTGGAATGAGGAGACTAGCACCGACCCCCCACCTCCTTCGACCACGACCACCATCATCACCACAACAACAATATGCAGCGACGTCGGCCGCTGGCGGCGCGAGGAGGAGGTTCCTGACCACCCCGCCGTCGTCCTCGCTACACTCCCGCCGCCCCCGACGGCATCCCTCCGCGGGCGGCGCGGGCTACACAACAACAACAACACCACCGACGACGACCACGACCCCCGACACGGCGGCGGCCCCCTTCCGCTTCGCCACCGGCCTCGCCCTCTTCGCCAAGCGCCCGCCCCGGCCCTTCCCCCCGCCCTTCCTCTCCCCGCCGTCGGCCTCGTTCAGCGACGCGCTCAGCACGTTCGACCGATCCCGCGCCGCGGCGCCGCACGACAGCGACGGGCGCGCGCTGCAGGGCCACACGAACGGCGACGACGCCGTGGTGGCGGGGCCGCGGTTCATCTGCGTGTGCGACGGGGTGGGGGCGTGGAGCGCGCGGCCGAGGGGGCACGCGGGGCTGTGGGCGAGGCTGATGGGGCATTACTGGGCGACGAGGGTGGCGAGGGGGACGGGGAAGCCGGATCCGAGGGGGGGGATGCAGTGGGCGTTTGAGAGGACGGTGGAGGCGGTGGGGGAGTGGCAGGGCACGACGACGGCGGCGGGGGCGGAGTTGTACTGGAAGAGGGGGGAGGAGGGGGGGGTGGTGCCGGTGGTGTGGGTGACGAATGTGGGGGATAGTGGGGTTATGGTTGTGAGGCCGGGGACGGGGACGGAGGGGGAGATGGTGTATAAGAGTCAGGAGCAGTGGCATTGGTTTGATTGTCCGAGGCAGCTGGGGACGAATAGTCCGGATACGCCGGCGACGGTGGCGGTGGTGGATGAGGTGGTGGTGAGGGAGGGGGATGTGGTGCTGGCCATGTCGGATGGGGTGATTGATAATCTGTGGACGCATGAGATTGTGAAGTGCGTGTGCGATAGCGTGGAGAGGTGGGAGAGCGGGGAGGCGGGGGTCGAGGCGAGGCCCGGGGAGGGGAGGGATGAGGCGGGGATGCGGTATGTGGCCGAGGAGCTGATGGAGGCGGCGAGGAAGATTGCGGTTGATCCGTTTGCGGAGAGTCCGTTTATGGAGCATGCGATTGAGGAGGGGCTGCCGAGCGAGGGAGGTGAGTTTTCTGTGCCCCCTGAATGTGCTGGTGGTGATGGCTGACTGACTGGTGGTGGTGTTTAGGGAAGATGGATGATATCAGCGTCGTGGCGGCGCTGTGCAAGAGGAATGACTTGGAGGGTTCGGTTACAGATGAGCGTGGAGAAGGGGGAGAAGGTGGGAAGTCACAGAACACCGACCATACGGGGTATACGATGGAGGCAGGAATATCCGTACTAAGTCGGTGGAAAACGAATACGGAAATGATCGTATTAGGTGCGGCTCTAGGTTTCCTTTGCGCTGATGGGCGGCTCAAGAGTCTGCTCGAAGGAGAAGGCGAAGAGGATGAAGAAGACATTGATGAATAGCGACAGCGATGATGGCGGTTGGCTTTTGGCTTATTTACATCTATAAAGGGGGGAAGGGGGGAATGGGGGGGGTTGAATTTGGCTTGGAATTTTTGGAGTGCTTCGGGTGCTTTGTAGCGTACACAGGGAATGATATATACCTACCGAGTACCTGTCTTGACAATACTGGACGTTGATATGGTTCAAACTGCGATATCGTGGCCATCACATGGAGACATGGCCATCAAGGTTGGAGAAACCCAGTGGGGTCCGTTCGCCAAGGGATCCAGGTCTTGGGTTGCGCTGAAGGACGAGAGCCAAGCCCTGCGAGCTGCACCAGCGGGATGCAGTCCAATGTGGGGCCCATTTTTTCTCACCTCTCACGCCTGGGAAATTTTTGAGAGACAGCAAACAATCTCATCGTGAAAAGACATCCAGCCCAGATATCGCATCGCATCGCATCACGTCTGCGATCGATGGCACCAGCCTCGTCCACTTGAGCAACCGTGTCACCTGCCAACCAGGACATATACACCTGACCAAGAAACTCGGACTTTTTCTTGAGCTTCTCAGGCTTCACGCCTCCAACTCACCACCACAAACTCCCCGTCACCCTCGGGCTCAGCCCCCCCGCCGCAACCATGGGCAAGCGCACCAAGCAATACAAGAAGCTGATGCGCTCGTTCGAGTTCCTCGGCTTCCGCCAGCCCTACCAGGTCCTCATTACGAGCGACGTGCTGCTCGACACGCTCAAGATCGACCTCGTGACGCTGACGGAGAAGGTTCTCTCGACCAAGAGCCTGAAGCCCATGATTACGCAGTGCTGTATTGTATGTACAACGAACAGCAAGGAGGGGAGAGGGAGGTGCTAACTGGGCAACAGCGCCGGCTCTACGACATGAACCAGGGCCCCGACCGCGATCCGGCGGTGGTGGCGGCCATTGAGCGCGCCAAGGGGTTCGAGAGGAGGCGGTGCGGGCATCTGATGGACGAGGCGGCCAAGCCGGAGAGGGAGTGTATGATGAGCGTGGTGGATCCCAAGGGGGATGGGAGGAATAAGTGGAGGTATATCGTCATGACGCAGGATGAGGAGCTGGTATGTTGTTTCCCCTGCCTTTTTGGATTCGTGGCAGTGGCTAACCGGGTGGACAGAGAGCAAAACTCCGGTCTGTGGTGCCGACGCCGCTGATGTATGTCAAGCGGAGTGTCGTGGTACGTTTTTTCTTGGTTCCTAGTACGATGGTGTGGAAGCTTACGGTTCGGTGTGTGCAGATTCTGGAGCCCATGGCGGATGCCTCGGCCAGGGTGAGGACGCGCGAGGAGCTGGCAAAGTAAGTCGGGAGGACACTCTAAAGTCTACGGGCTGGTATTGACACATGTGCAGATTCAAGGCAGGCATCATCCGCGGTCCGCAGCCGCAAAAGAGGAAGCGCGAGGAAGGGGAGGAGGAGGGTGCCGAGGCGGCGGCGGCAGCGGCGGAGAGTTCGGATGACGACGACGAGGGGGGCAGCCAGTCCGGAGCTCTGCAAAAGACCAAGAAGAAAAAGAACTATGGCAAAAAGGGCCCGAATCCGTTGGCGGTTAAGAAGGCCAAGAAGGAGGCGACGGGCAGCGAGAAGAAGCCCCGGAAGGCGGGGGAGTCGACGACGACAACGGCTACGACCGGGGACACGCCGGGCGAGACCAAGCCGAAGCGGAAGAGGCGGAAGAAAGCCGGCGCCGCGACGGCTGCGGGGGACGCGGATGAGGCGGGGGCTGCAGGCGCGGACGTCACGGCCGCTGCCACAGTCATGGAGGATGGGGCGGATGAGTGAGCATGCGGTGGCGGGGCGGGGGGCGCTGAGGGGGAGTCCGAAGGGCATGGGATTGGTACGGAGTGTGGAGAGCAGGGCAAAGTTGCTGATAATCGTTGGTGGACACGCAGACCTGCTGTGCTGCTTTTGGTTTTCGTGTTGGGAGGATCGTCGACAGCCAGTTGTCGTGTTGGTTGTTGAGAGCCGAAATGAGACGGGGGAGATATCCAATTCCGGGCGACTTTCGAGTCGTCGTCGTTGACCTGGCGAGAGAAGGAAGTGACACAATGAAAGCGCCGAGGGCCAAAAAAAGATGCTATTGATAGGATATACCCACCCATGACCTACAATCCGTATTTCTTTGTGTCTAAACATTTGGTCCAACCTTGGCACCTTTCAAACCGTTGTTGCAGTGTTGTTTGTGTTGGGCTCCCTGACTCCCCGAGTCCCCTCGAACGTTGTTAAGCCGACAGGGTTCCCCACACTGCCGCGTTCCAGCACCTCGACCCCTTTTGTTAGGTAATGGAAATTGTCTCCATTCCACCATCCGGGGATCCCACCTTTGAAACATCGAGTCCCCTCTGCCTCTCCTAATCTAATCTTTCTGTCAAGAGCCCCCCTTGCCCCCCTACCTCGAGAATCCCGCCGCCGTCGACGCCTTCAAACATTCCATTGCGACAACAAGACTCGGAGGCCGGCCACATCCATGGTACCTGACCGCCGCTTCGATTAGTGGCCGCCCTCTCCCTGACGACCAACCGCGCGACGAACGAGAAGAATGTCTGGTGACGACGACGACACCGCGGCCGGCAAAGCGACGCGAGGGAGCGCGGGGGCCGAGGTGCGCACCAGCACCGTGTCTGCGCCAACACCAGCAGCACCAGCAGCAGCAAACAACACAACGGCGCCCAACCCGGACGCCGCCGCCATGGCGTCAGAACCGATCGAGTACGATGATTTTGGACTGCCGATACGAAAGTTCAAGCCTCCACCGACACCACCGGCGGTAGAACCCGAACCCGAAGCTGAACAAACGACAGACGAGGCGAGCCGGCCAGAATCCAAGGAGGGGGGAAGCAGCGGTGGGAGTCCGGTGCCCGAGGAGGGGAGTATACCGGGTCACAAGACAGAACAGCCTACCGGCGCGACGAGGAAGAGCCAGGATACAGACTCGGGGAGTGAAGAGGAGTTCAAGGACGCCGTGTCGATGCCGGAGTCGGGGGCCCCGTCGCGGGCTAGCGGCGAGGGGAAGCCAGGGGTGCAGGCTGCAAGCCTTAAAGAGGAGGCGGCGGATGACAAGACGGCGCAGGGGAAGGGAGATGCAGGTACGGATGAGTCTAAAGAGGCGCGTAGCCCAGCACGAGACGCGCTAGCACATGCGAGCCCAAAGCCCGAAGAACCCGAAAAGACATCCGCTGCCGATAAGAAGTCACTGGAGGGGAATAAGGAGGACGGGAAGGTCACGGCACCACAAAAAGCGACAGAAACGGGGCATGACGGGAAGGCGAGCGAGGCCGCTGTCCCAGAGGCAACCGCCGGTGTGTCCGAGTTCTCCCACCAGCCGCTCCCGGCGCCAAAGTCGGAAAAGGTCGAGAAAGAGGATGACGAGTGGCAAACGATGCCGGCATACGCGCCATACGACATATATGACGACGATAATAAGCTGATTGCCAAGGAATACAACGAGGAGGTCGTCGAGACAGAGACTTACGGCTATGGCGGGCTGGGCGGTGCCGGAAAGGGGTACACGCGCGTTTTTGTCGACGACGACGCCGAGTCGGCGACCAGCATGGACGACAACACGCAGTATCTCTTCAAGGACAAGCTGCAGACGACGGCCGTGACGGACGAGGACGACGCGCAGCGGGACGCCGTCGGCCAACTGGAAGCCACCAAGGACCTCCTGACCGAGGGCCAGAGGGTCGCCTACGTGGGGCTGACGAGGCTGGAACTCTCGGCCATGGTCAAGGAACTCGAGGACATGCCGCAGACGAGACGGGTTAAGAAGGAGCTCAACTTTGCCGCCGAGAGCATGAAGATGTGGAGCCAGAAGATGATGATCCGCCTCTACGCCCACATGGACATCAACCCGGCCGAGCAGATCATGATTGAACAGCTGACGGCTCACGGTGTCATGCCGCAGGACCTGACGCCCGTGTTGATGGCCAACGCCCGGGTCAAGAACCCCATGGCCGAAACGCCCGAGAAGAGTCCGTCGGGGTCGGGGAGCGCCGCGTCGTCGAGGCCTGTCTCGGTGGCCTCGCCTAGCTTTGAGCGGCCTGCTACGCCGCCACCGGCGTACGATGCCGACGCCGGGACGGAGCTGTCGGCGCCCGTCAAGATGCCGTCGCAGATGGAAACGACGCAGAAGATCGATATCGATCTGAGATGGACCGTGCTCTGCGACCTGTTCCTCGTGCTCATCGCCGACTCTGTCTACGACTCCCGATCGAGGGTGTTGCTGGAACGTGTCGGAAAAGACCTCGAGATCCCGTGGATCGACATCTGCCGGTTCGAGAAGAAGGTGACGGACGCGTTGGAGATGCAGCAGCAGGCCGAAAAGGAAAACTGGAACGAGGACGAGCACATGGAGGTTCGTCGCAAGGCCGATCTCAAGCGCCGCTACATGGTCATGGGCCTGGCCACGGTCGGCGGTGGCCTCGTCATTGGCCTGTCCGCCGGTCTGCTGGCGCCCATGATCGGTCTAGGTCTCGCGGCGGGCTTCACCACCATCGGAGTTGGCGGCACGGGCACGTTCCTCGCCGGTGCCGGAGGTGCCGCCATCATCACCTCTACGGCGGCGGCGTCGGGCAGCCTCATTGGCGGCCGGGCTGCTAATCGCAGGACCGGGTCCGTCAAGACGTTTGAGTACCGGCCGCTGCATAACAACAAGCGCGTGAATCTGATTGTCACCGTGGCGGGGTGGATGACGGGCAAGGTCGATGACGTCCGTCTGCCGTTCAGTACGGTCGACCCGGTCATGGGCGACCTCTACTCTGTGCTCTGGGAGCCCGAGATGCTTACTAGCATGGGTGACACCATCAACATCCTTGCGACAGAGGTGAGCGCCCTTTACTTTCTAACGATGGCGAATGCTGACAGGCTCGACAGGCACTCACCCAGGGTCTGCAACAAGTCCTCGGCAGCACCATCCTGGTAGCATTAATGTCTGCCCTCCAGCTCCCCGTGGTACTGACCAAGCTCTCCTACCTCATCGACAACCCGTGGACGGTATCCCTCGGCCGCGCCCAAATGGCCGGCCTCATCCTCGCCGACTCCCTCATCGACCGCAACCTCGGCACCCGCCCCATCACCCTCGTCGGCTACTCCCTCGGCAGCCGCGTCATCTTCACTTGCCTGCAGGAGCTCGCCAAAAAGGGCGCCTACGGGCTCGTGCAAAACGTCTTCCTCTTCGGCAGCCCCGTCGTCGTCAACCAGGACGAGTACCTGCGCGCGCGCGCCGTCGTGTCAGGCCGCTTCGTCAGCGCGTACAACCGCAACGACTGGATCCTGGGGTACCTCTTCCGGCTGACGGGCGGCGGCATCCGGCGGGTGGCGGGGCTTGCGCCCGTCGAGGGCATCCCGGGGCTCGAGAACGTCGACGTGTCGGAGCTCGTGGCCGGGCACATGGACTACCGCCGCGCGATGCCGCGGCTGCTGCGCGAGTGCGGCTTCCTCGTCGACAGCGACGAGTTCACCGAGATTGAGGACCCGGACCCGGAGAACCACGGGCAGCGGCAGCGCGAGCTGATCAACGAGATTGAGGAGGCGCGCAAGATCCTCGAGGAGGAGCAGAACCCCAAGAAGGGCGTCAAGGGCGCGTTTGGCTTCTTTCGCAAGAAGAAGGCCCTCCAAAAGCAGGAGTGGGAGGTCTACGAGGACAAGAGCAAGGCCGGCGCGCACTCGGCGACGACCGAGGACAAGGACGGCAACAACCACGGCGTGCTCTTCGACGTCGACGCCATCCGCGCCGAGCTCGCCCGCTCCACGGCCAACGGCGACCGCCCCGTCGACGAGGAGATGCTCCAGGTCCGCGAGATCAAGAGCACCCTCCCGCCCATGAAGCTCGACCTGAGCCCGACCCCGAGCCTGCCCTCGCTCGCGCTGGCGCGCGGCTCGGGAGGGAACAGGAGCGTCAGCGCCGCCCTGCCCACCACCGCCGCCCGCCCCGCGTCGGGCGAGTTTAGGTCGTCGTCGACGATGCCCACGCCTGCACTCGGCCATGCGCGGAGGCCGTCGCAGCAACGGCATACCTCCTATCAACACAAATCTCAACCCTCGCTAGACCGCACCCCGACGTTCCCCGCCACCAAGGCCGAGACGGACGGGTACAAACCGTTTGCCGCGGGGTACCACTCCCCGCCGCCGCCGCCGGATGATGATATCCAGATGACGTTTGTCGAGTCAGAGCCGAAACCGAAACCGGCCTCGCCGAAGCCGTCGTCGCCGTCGCCGAGGTTGAGCCACAGTCCGAACCCGTCCATCTCGCCCGCGCCCGCGCCGCCCCAGAGGCCGGAGCCAAAGACGGTCCAGACGGCGCCGCCGAGTGTGCCGGTTGCGGCGAACCCTTGGGCGGATTTTGACGATGATGAGGATGACTTTGGGAAGGAGAAGGAGATGACTATGACGTTTGCGTAGGGGGTTCGGGCGGGGGTGGGTAATTTATCGGTAGAGTGGAGTGGTAGGGACGGGGTGGATGTATTGAAGGTGGGAGGATGGATGCTGCTCATTTCGGGTAGAGCAGGAGATAGATGGTATCATTATCCTGGGGCCGAGAGGCGTGGACTTAACTCCATGGGGAATGAGGGAGGGGTGGATGGACCGAGTTGTTTTGCATTGCGGAACCTGCTGGGGGGGTGGCATATACAGGTGGCGTTTTGGTGTACTAGGGTTACCACTACTAGGTTGCATGGGTAGTTTAGTCGATTATGAACTACTGACTACTGTTTCGAGATGGAGCGATGCCTGTCTGAGTGCTATTCTCGCCCGTTTGAATCCCTCAAGCTCACGAATCCAACATACCTAGGTATACGCCAGCTAAACCCGCCAAAGAGCCATTCTCAGGAACGAACCCGCCGTCTCCATGACCACCAACCTGGACAGGACCGAAGGTCGTCTGGGCATGCAAGGCAGGAAGAAACGACAAAGCTTTACCGTGGGCGTATACCTACCTAGGTACCAAGCACATTCACCTTCTCACCCAGTCAAGTACACCCAGGTACCTTTCAGCCCAGTTGCCCTAGGTCCGTGTCCTCAAGACCTGTCCATGCAGCAGGCGTATATCCCACCCTCCGGGTGAGGGGGGTCGAGCGGTGTGATAGAGTTTCCCGTGGGGTACATGTACCAAAGCAGAAGAAATATGCACATTGCACAGCCGCCTTGATTTCGGTTTGTGCCAGGGCCGGTAGTTGCCGTAGGCCGAGATGGAAGGGGTGGGGACTTCTCGCCTTGTAGGGAGGCAATGACGTTTGGGTACCGAGATCGACATTGGGCGAGGAAGAGGGTGTGTGAGGTGGGGGGGGCTTCCCTTTTCTTTTTTTAGGTGTTGATGTGGGAAAGGAGAGGCATGTACAAGCGAGAGACGGGAAGTAAGGAGACGTTGAGAGAGACCCGCCCGTCAGGCTCGAGGAACTCGGCATAGAGCACGTTGGTGCCGTTGCCTCCTACCCTCCGGTCACTGGCAGGTAGGTAGACTGTACATCTGCCTTGAGAGGTCGTTCGGAAGGGTGTGTATCCCAGCCTGACCGAAGGAAGGAAGCAACAACGACAGAACGTCCCGCCTCCCCCCCCATCCCGTTGGTAGAAACCCAACCCGGCATAAAACACCAAAAAAGAAGGAACCCCCCAAAACATGGAAAACGCAACAGACCCCCCTCCCCATTGGCCATTCCCTCCCCCCATCCTGCAAGAAGGACCTACCTAACCCTCGCCCGCCAAACCGGCACAGCAACAAGCTTGGCATCGCCGAAGGGATACCTCGCAGGGTGGCTGCGATTCGTGGTTCCTCCATCCCGTGTAACCAGCACACCACACCCCGCCGATGTGTTGACCGCTTGGTCCGTCCCGCGGTGTCAAGCTTGGAGCGGCCAGACACACCGGAGAAGCATAAGTGAGGGGAAGGCAGGATTCGACGCTGGCACATCCACTCGCACCCCCCCTCGAGAGCAAAGAGGTGTGAGCTGCCGCGTGATGCGCGGGTGTGGTGACCAGGAGGTGATGTGGCCTGGCATGTCGAGCGTGGCCTGTCTGAGCCGAGCAGTTGGGAGGTGGAGTGTGTGTGTGTAGTTGGGCTGGCTTGTCTTGGGCTCTTGCGAGCCACCATCCCTGCAGACGGCCACCAAAAATAGGGGCTACTAACCCCCTTGTTTTCCTTCCCCCCGTTGACCCAGCGACCCCTGGCTGACTCGGCAGAACCCCCTCCCAAGCGAACCTTCCCCGGACTGAGGATCGCCAGGGCCAGCCAGGGTCGGATCGTTCCGCGTCGCGCCACCGGGTCCAGACCAGGCGCCTGACTACCTGCCTAGACAACTCCAGTGTGTTACGACATTAGTAGGTATGGGATCTGTAGCTTCCCGGCCGGGGAGGTCACGCGACGAGACGAACGACAATACTTCATGCTGCGCACCATCAACGAGCATGGACATGGACGGGGTCGTCCGCCTGAGACATCGGACGGCGAGGAACAGTTGGGGACATATCACCCAGGACCGGTCAACAGCACACTTTCACCGACGGACAGGAGGAGTGTTTGCAAGGCCGTGTCGATAATTCCAAAAGCTAGAATCCCCCTTTTTTTGAGAATCCCCTCCCGGTATCAGTCAGTCAGCCTGCCTCCCAAATCGATCCTCTATGCACACGGCAACAACCGTCGTCTACATGTTGCCTCCCTGTGGTCCCAAACACAACAGACGAGCTCCGCCCTCGCTATTAACGCCCCAGCCGCCGTCCTCCCGTCCTGACAAAAGCCCACACGGCTCTGCCGAAACAACGTATGCAAAAAACATATCCCGGCCCCGATATCCAAGTCAAGGGCCGGTCCGTCGTAAAAAAGCCAGGGGTTTTTCCCGCCCCATTGCCCCCTATAGATGCGCCCCAGCAGGTTTGGCCTGCTTGATAACCAACGATCCAATATAGAAAAAAAAGGATGAAAAATGCAAGTGGTGGAAATAGGGAGGTGAAAGCAGCAACAACGGCCAGAATAAAGCTCGCTCCGTCCTTCATCCGTCTGACTCTCTTCGTAGGAGGTAGGTGGTTGGTGGTGGGGCGGATCGTGTACCCAAGGTTGCTAGCGCGCATATGCAGGCCATCCGATGCAAGCGCAGACTCCGTCGTCCGGAGTACGCTTTCGTAGGCGCGTGAGTATATGCAGGCAACTGCTGCTGCTGCTGCTGTGCCTGGCCTCACTTCTTGGTCTCGTGGATGGTCTGCAGGACCCGGTCGAGCGCCTCGGCCTTGACGCGGTCGACCGTCTGGCTCACATCGATGGCGATGACATCGACCTCGTCGGCCTTGGGGCGCTCGAGAATGTCGAACTGGCTGTGCACCATGTTGGCGCCCATGTAGTGGTTCTGGCGCGCGAGCACGCGCTGCAGCAGCAGCTCCTCGTCGGCGTCGAGGTAGATGAAGTGCACTTGCAGGTTGGGCGTGAAGTAGGGCGCAACGCGGATGACGTCGCGGTACTTGCGCTTGAGCGCCGAGCACGTCAGGACGACGCCGTCGTGGCCCTGGTCGAGCTGGTGGATCGAGGCTTCGCGGAGGGCTGTGAGCCAGTCCCACCGGTCGGCGTCGGTCAGGGGGATGCCGGCGCTCATCTTGTCAATGTTGGCCTGGGGATGGTACTGCGGGGGGCATGGGTTAGTCGCTGCAAGGTCGGCACGGGGGCGGGAGCGGCGCGTGCAGCACTTACCTCGTCGCCTTCGATGTAGGGCCAGTGAAGGGAGTCGGCCAGGTACTTTGCTACTGTGCTCTTGCCGCAGCCAGCAGGGCCCGTCACCAACCAGATGTGGAGGTCCTTGGCCGGTGGTACAGCGGGAGCCGTGGCACTGTGCGTGCGGACGCCATTCGGAAGCGAAGGCGCTGACAGATGCACCACCATGGGCGGCGGATTGGGCATCGTCTTGAGGGTAGTGGTCGACGGGCCCTTGCCGTTGACCGAAACAGGGGAATCGTACGAAAGCATGGCGAATTAAACACGGGACGACGGTCGAAAAATAAAAGTATAAATATACTGCAAACGTGCTTCGCTCGGGATCGGCTCGCAAAAAGGATGGCGGTAAAGTTTTAATAGAGGCTCAATGACGCTGTCGCTGTCGCGGTGGCAAACGGCTATGGCGGAACCATTGATGGTGTGGGTTGGGATAGGCGGGCGGGCGTTGGGTGTGTAAGTGGACGGACGACGAAGAAGGGGTGGCGAACTACTGGGTCCCTTCACAACAGCAACATGAAGAGGAAGAAAGATGCCAAGGGATTCGAGCGGCAGACGGCGACGAGGAAGTCAATTAAACAAAAACAACCATGACAGTCGGGACGGGTTCGAGGGGGGGGAGACCAGAGGGTGAGGCCGATGGCGGTGCGCGGGTATATATAGCTGCGACTTTCAGTGGGCAAGGCAGAGCAGACACGGCCGGCAGGTCAGACGGGGAACGCGATGGGCGAAAGCTTTTCCCTTTTTTTTTTCTCGCTCAGGGGCGGGCCGGCATGTCCAGGTGACAGGTTGGGGGGACATGGATGCCAAAGACAGACGAGATGGAAGCCGCTTCAAATTTTCAGCATTTCATTTTCGGCTTGTTGGGGGGGGGGGGGGGGGGGGGGGGGGGGGGGGAATGAGAGAGCAACAGTGCTCGCAGGCTGAACGACGAGGGGGTGGGGGGTGCTGTGTTCTAGCGGGCCCAGGAACGAAACCATCGCCGTCCAAGTACCCGGTACTTTGTGCCATGAGGCGGCCGTACCAAAGTACCCCACCCCCAAAACATGAAGATGTTGGCAGCGAGGCCATGGCGGATTAAAACACTCACTAAGAGATTCATCCTATTGGCGCGGGGGTTTCAAGAAGCGCCAGAAGTGCAGACGTCGTCCCAGCCGGTCATGGTCCCATCATCCATGACAACTTGACAAGGCAGGCCAACCTCCACTCGTGAGGTACCTCCC
This sequence comes from Podospora conica, assembly GCA_030685255.1. Classification (NCBI taxonomy): domain Eukaryota; kingdom Fungi; phylum Ascomycota; class Sordariomycetes; order Sordariales; family Podosporaceae; genus Podospora; species Podospora conica. Next base: position 67,906 of record MU839533.1, read on the forward strand.
GACCTCCCATGCGTGTCGGGAACGTGGAGTGCGACCCAGAAAAGGAGCTTCATGGAAGCGTATCCCCGCGCTGTCTCTTGGAAGAAGGGGACTGAAACTTTCAGTGTGGGGAGTTGAAGCAACCAGTGATGGGGGCAACCCACAGATGACAGCTGCGCGAGGCTCAAGCTGCCCTCTATCCAGACGATCTTTGCTTGGCCAATGTGTGAGCAATGTGCATGTATCCATCGACCGCTTGGTCGCTAGGAACATGGGTGAAAAGGCCGGCTGCCGACTGTGTAAACACCCAAACCAGGGGCGCGAGCAAGCTCAGTAACTTGACTGATCCCCAAAGTTAAGGTTGAAGTGAGAGATGAGGTGACGGCGTCAAGATGGCAGCCGGCTAAACCAGACACCGCGCTACTGTGTACTTGCAGCTTGGGATGGAGCTCGAGGCCGATCCACACGGTGGTAGTTTGCCCCTAATGCAAGTGTTTGGCGGTCGAGACCCGGACGGTCAGGTCCAAGTCTTCAGGTTGTCCACTTGTCCACCTCCCACGAGGCTGGGAAGACGATCTTGACGACCTCCAACGAGTTCGCGGATACGGGGGAAGGGGGGCCAGAATACCACCTCGTAAGGCAAAGCGAAGAGAGGTCAGTGAGGTCTTGCTTACAGATTCGTACACAGTAAAAATGCCCCCCTCCTTTCTCTTCGGGTTGCGTGCTTCTTGCAGGTCCTTGCAGGATTGGAAGGCTCCTCCCGCCAATCGATCGAGAGGCGACGAACCGGACACGGCGACGCCTATTGACGCAACGACGGCCGAGCGGGACGCCAGTGCGATTTTCTGCTGGATTTTCGATCCAAAAACTGCGTCCAGTCTGCGGTCTGGAGCCCGGGACGCTGGTTCACCTTCCGGTGACGGGTTCAGGGCAGAAAGAAACGAGTCCACGAGTCGACGAGTCCACCGACAAGGGCACAAGGGCGAGCAGGCTGGGGTGAGCCAAGAGGGCTAAAGCAAAACCCCACGCGACCTGCCAGATCCACAGGCCTCGCTCGGGGCGCGTGGGGGGACGAGGGGGACAAGTTTCGGTGTCGGAGACTTTGAGCAATGTCGATGTTTGGCCGAGGGATTGTTGGAGGGGTTCGAGAAGGCCGATGGCACAGTGACAGGGCCGGGGTTCGCGGGGGTGCTGTGTAGAAGGTGCCGGAACAATGTGGACTGAACAGTGCTGTGTAAATACAGCCCGCCAATGGTAGGCCCACCATGAAAATACACGTAGGACTTGCCTCTGTATGGTCAATTTGGAGATGAAATTCTAGGACTGATGAGGGAGATGGGCTAGAAAAAAATGGAAAGCTGGACTGGACGTTGAAGGAAACGTCAAAGGAGGGGTACCTCGGGCGCTGGAGGGGTACGTGCTTACAGAAGGCACATCGCTGCGGCACGTACCTACTTTGTCCTGCGTACACGGTAGCAGTAGTAGGTAATCCTTCGCGGCGTCCCGTTCTTCCAGCCGTGTCCTCCTCTCTTACATCATTGACCGAGTCGTCTCGGCATCACTTCATGTTCGCAAACGACAACCAATGACGCGATTTAGCGGACGGACCGGAGACAACCTCCAATTGCCTCTCAACTCACACTAAAATCGGGCCCTCCAATCTCTGACAAACACAGTCTCACTGTACCACGACAGTGACCACACGCACCTCCACTGCCCGACCATTCAGGACTCATCTCGCTCTCGTTCACAAGAGACTTCCACGACTTGGCATGAACCCCCCGACGTTGACCTCGTGACGCGCCACCGAGCGCGCTAGGTAAGCTCCGCCAGCGCGGACGCCGGGGACCTGGGTTGGGATTTCCCGTCCGTTCGGCTCTCTTCCGTCGGGTGCTCTGGAGTCTGAGCTCTCAGGGGCCGACGACCATTTTCCGGGGATTATCCGTAAGTAGAAAAAACAGGCGGAACCCGCCTTGGGTTGCGGAGTCTTTTACTTCGTTGTGTAGTACCTATTTCTCCTCTGGATATTCACACGCTATTTCTCGCTGTTCAGGTCCAAGAGCCGAAGGCCGGTGGAATCGGCCACTCTGCGAGTATCCGATCGTCCCGCGCTTGGATCTGTCGCTGGACGAGGTAGCATGCCGGGGCGGGATGCAGTGGGTGTGGGAATGGCCTCGATCCTCTCCCTTCCTCCTCCGACATGACGGGCGTCTGGGGAATGCTGCGCTGGTACCTCACAGCCGACCCCTCTTCGACCATGGGACCATCGAGTCCTTCACCGCTCAATTCGCAGCCGGAAACCGAGCAGCAGCGGGCTGCCGGTCCAGCAGGTGTGGAGGGAACGGAACCATCCCTCTTGTCCAAGCATGGCGAAACGCAGCAGACGCGCTGCACGTTGGACCAATGTGCCATTTCTCCAGGTGCCACGGTGAGTTGCGTTTATTTCCTACACCACCAGCAGGAGCTCTCGTCGAATTTTCTGTCGGCTTGCTTTGGGGAACCAGACGTATCATACTGATATGAGCAACACGAGCGTCCTCCTGAACAGAGCCCTCAAACGGCAATGGCAGGAACTCGAATTCAAGACTTTCACGGCGGGCAATCCAGCTTGTGAGGCCTTAAAATATGCCGCCCCGACAGCGTTCCCGCCTCGCTTCCAATGGTCTTCCCGTCACACAGTCACGGCGCCGCATCTGCTGCCTGCATAGCTATCCCGTCGGCATGCCTTGCAGTAACCAGTTCTTGGACTGTGAGGTACCTCACGTCCCAGGGGGGTACATGCTGCTGCGTCGAAGCTCGTGGCGTGTCAGACGCCTTGCACTCGAACCCACGATTCCATCGAGGCATTTCGCGTTTCCAGACACATTGGCCGCCTCGTGGATTTGGAACCTGACGAGACTTTTGGTCCATCAAACCAACACTGCCTGCCGTTTGTTCCCAAGTCATGTTCCGATACCGCAGCCCTGGGGCCTAACTGACTGGAAACTCAGGTGAACAGCTCCTCTACCCCTGGGCCCTGAGGATCGAATTCGTGAGACGTCATCTCAGCACAGTGTTGATCAGTCAGAACATATTTGCTCAAGGTGAGGGAAGCAACGCTAGCTTCCCCGGGGCACACGGGGGGCGGGGACACGATGGATGCCGCCTAAATGGAAACCCCGCCCGAACAAGGTCCAGGTACTCCGTCCCACGACACGACCTCACCGCCGGGTCCGGGGCTGGTTCGTATGTCTCGTGACAGTCACGATTTGAATTGTTGAGCCGCTCCCCTTTTCTCGTTGCCAAAGTTTCTAGACTGCCCGGGAACGGGGCGGGACTTGGGCTGATGACAATCCACAATGGAAAAAAAAGGATTACGGGGGGCGGGAAACAAAGACTCGAGTTGAGGTCAGGCACGACGTCACTAACTGAATGATGGTCGAATGTCGGCCGACAACATCACGGCCGCCATGCCTTGCCTCTGTTGAGCGATACAAAGTGGACATTGTCTCTTTGGGGACGAACTGCCCCTTCCACCCCCCCCGAGCGCCTTGGGTACCACCCCATTCAAACCTGCTTCAACGGGCTTCCAAGTAATGTCAATGACCAAACTGGCTCTTTTGTCTTCAGTTGGTCCAAGGTCGCTTGGACTTGCTCCCTACCCATATTTGAACTCGCATGCATGGCACTTGCGCGTCTTGCCTTGCCTGTACTGTATGATGCTAGATTGATTATGGATCCGCGTCAACGAGATGCATCACGGTGGGCTACGAAGCGTATCAAGTTGACCCCCAAGTATACAGTGCCAGTACCTGTTTTCAGGATGTACTACACCCAAATGGCCTCTTGAGCGTTTGGGGGGTAAAAGTACACAAGCTGAGCTTGACCGGCTAAGCCGCCCCTCTCGTCTAAACCCCCCATCGCCGACATCGCAGCAGGATCACCAGGGACTCATTGGCTCCTGAGCTCTTATCGGAAGGAGCCAGACTCCAGTACTGAGAGTTCGTACTGGAGGAAGAAATATACCGATTGCTATTCCTGGAGCCGTGATGGACACTCGCTCAATCAATCGGACATCCCAGCAATCAATCGGCGGGCTCACCGTGTTTTCCAGTTCAATGTGGGTGGGTGTGGATGTCGCTCCATGGAAGAATGGAAGCCCACCATCATCGAAAGAAAAACGGTGGGGGGAGGGGGCGGCCCCGGCGAGGTGCCCCTCTTTTGTACGACGGTGGGCATTTCCATATCCATTTCCATCGCCATCCTCGCCGGGCCTCCCGTTGCAGCCAAAGAAGGGGAGAAGCTCTCAATTTGAGGGGGGTGTAACCGTCGATCTCTCTGTGGAATTGAATTTGGAGGTTTCGGCGTTGAGCAGCGGCAATCGCGGCGACGGGGCCAAGGAGGCCCGTTGGTCACTGTTGGACAGAGCACGCCGGCGGTGTCGGACTACCGATCTATCCACCGCACCCGGTCCCGATGAAAGGCCGCAGCACCGCGCTGAACCGACCCAACTTTCGGGGTTTGTTCTGTTCTGCCAGACACGCCGTGAGCGGAGACTAGGAGGCTCTGTCAAATTGTAAAGTGCTGGAGAATGATGTTTGAGTCCTGAATCTGGCAGCTCAGAAGCTCCCCATCATGTACGGATTAGCTGCCCCGAGCTGCTGTCGAGGTCAAACGTCAAGACGCCCCCCACTTTTCGCGCTAAAAGTGCTTGGCGCACACCTCTTTTTTTGAGATGCCTTCAGATACCTTTCAAAGGCTAGAAAATCGCCGACCACAGCACGAATATAAGAGTAGAAATAAAAGGGACGGTATATCTAGAATCCTCGCGCTAAGGCGAGTATTCTAGGTATTCCTTTTCCTTTCCTAGAATAGTATTTTAAGAGCGCGGATACGTAATATACGAAGATTCTTCTAAAAGTATATAAAACTACTGACCGTAAGCCGAATACTTAAGTTATTAAAGAATAGATAAAAGATTAAGATTCTCCCTATCGCGGAGTATATCCTAGGTATTATCCTTTTTATTCTAAACCCTTTACGTAGTTGGAAAGTAGGATTTCCGTCTTTTTCTAATCTTCGTCGACTCTCGAGTCGAGTCGGCGCTCGGTCCAGGATGGTCTTGGCAACTTGTCGCGGGGTTGCCTCGAGCTCGGGTCCGTCGCTCGTCGATAAGACTTGAAAAAACCAACTTTCTACATACGTCTAGGATAATAAATTGTAAGTATCTAGAAGATGCGCCTCGTCGAGAGGATTCTAGACCTTGCTTTCTTTTTCTTAGTACTCCTGTATTCGTGTAAAGGTCGGTGGTTTTGTAGTGTCTGGAAGCCTTGAAAAAAAGAGGTGTGCGCCAAGAACTTTTAGCGTGAAAAGTGGGGGGCGTCTTGACGTTTGACCTCGACAGTGGCTGGAGGCGTGGCGTGGCCCCCTTCCCCGCCTTCCGCATTGGGACATAGGTCCAATGTGCGATGGCGCGTGCTCGTGCGCGTCGGCCGAGGACCCCGCGTTTGAAGCTCTCAATCGGGCAGTTCCTGCAAGTGCGAGACCCGCGACAGCGCCCGAGGAAGCTTGCAGATGCCATGATGTTGCTGAGGGGCCCTGGTTCCGCTTCTTCTTCTATGCGACTCCCTCTCTCTGCCAGACCGCAATTTTCGAGACTGTTCAACTTGAACTTGACACTGTCCCCGAGATCCCCTCGTGCTCTTCTCCCCAAGACCAGACCCCCCTTTGCAACACAACAATTGCGAAGCTTTCGAACCATGAACGCCCAGGAACTGGCTCAGTATTTTGCCGACTCGCCCCCGGCAGTCGTCCGACTCGAGATTGAGAAGCACTTTGATGCCTTGACAGACAAGCAGAAGCGCTACGCCCACTTCATCAGCCGGTATGTACCTACACAGTGACATGTTGCAAGGGGCACCTCCGCATACCGCAGCCGCAGCCGTTGCTCTGGCTACCCCCCTTTTCCCGCGCCCAAACAAATCCAGGGGCGTCCACGGCTGACCACCAACCAACATAGAGCTTCGCTTGCCGGAAACCGCATCGTCCTGCGCCAAACCTCGCCCGAGGCCGAGTCCATCTATGATTTCATAATCGCCCTCCACAAGGCCTCCGGCGGCGACTGGAAGGCCCTGGCCGCCAAGGTCAACGTTGACGAGAGCGGCCTCTCCTCCTTTCTCCATTACGCCGCCCAGTTCCTCGGCAACGCCGGAAACTACAAGAGCTTCGGCGACTCCAAGTTCATCCCCCGCTGCCCCGAGTCCGTCTTTGCCGCGCTCGCCTCCGCCTCGCCCGAGGCCGAGAAGCACTACAAGGCCACCGATGGCGCCATCTTCTCGTCGGACAAGCAGGGTCTCCTCCACCTCGGCTTCATCGACGAGGGGCATCTGACGACCTACTACCCCGACTCCCCCGACGTGACCAAGGACGAGATCGAAGCCGTCTCCAAGTGGATGCAGGACAAGGGCCTGCTGCCCGAGAACACGAGGCTGCGCAAGACTAAAGACGGCGTCTTTGAGCTCCTGATCGCCTCGGCCAAGACGGCGATCCCCAGCGAGGGCGGCGATATCGGCAAGGACACCGAGTACACCATCAGCGGAGGGCTCCTGGATGGCAAGACGGTCAAGCTCGTGTACGGCGATTATGCGTCCGAGATGGAGGCTATCACGGGGTACATCAAGAAGGCGGCCGAGAATGCCGAGAACCCGACGCAGGAGAAGATGCACCTCGCCTATGCCAAGTCGTTCGAGGACGGTTCCCTACTTGCGTTCAAGGACAGTCAGCGCCACTGGATCCGCGACCAGGGCCCTATGGTGGAGTGCAACATTGGCTTTATCGAGACGTATCGCGACCCGGCCGGTGTCCGTGGAGAGTGGGAGGGCTTTGCTGCGGGTAAGGTTGAGGCCACGGAGCTGGGGGGGATGTTGCTAACGTGTGGATAGTCGTCAACATGGAGAGGACGAAGGCGTTTGGGGAGCTTGTTCGCTCGGCGCCAGCTCTGATTCCGTTGCTTCCGTGGTCCAAGGATTTCGAGAAGGACAAGTTTCTGTCTCCCGACTTTACCTCGCTTGAGGTCATGACCTTCTGCGGTATGGTTGCCCGAGTTCTGATTGAGATATGCATTTGGAGCTAACGGTGTCAGGCTCTGGTATCCCCGCTGGCATCAATATTCCAAACTACGACGACATCAGACAACAGGAGGGTTTCAAGAACGTCAGCTTGGGTGAGTATGCTTCGTCCGTCTTGCGACCAGTGTGTTGACACTCCATAGGCAACGTATTGAGCGCCAAGGCTCCCAACGAGAAGATTCCCTTTATCCAGGAGAGCGACTTGGGGGTATATCAAAAGTACCGGGATGCCGCGTTTGAGGTGCAGGTCGGACTCCACGAGCTCACAGGTAAGAGAGGCGCAAAATCATTGGCTGCAATACACTGACGATCTTTAGGTCATGGTTGCGGAAAGCTCCTCCAGGAGACTGCCACCGGGGTCTACAACTTTGACCACGAGAACCCTCCCATCAGCCCCGTGACCAACAAGCCGGTGACGACCTGGTACAAGCCAGGCGAGACTTGGGGTTCCGTCTTTGGAGGGATGGCAGGTGCCTACGAGGTATTCATGGCTTCGCCCCTTTGATTTTGATATTTTACTGACCCATCCACTCTAGGAATGCCGAGCTGAGCTTGTTGCGATGCACCTCAGCTGCGAGTTCTCTGCGCTCAAGATCTTTGGGTTCGGCGATGGCTCCCTGAACATGGATGGTGAGGCCGGCGATGTTCTCTATGCTTCTTACCTCAGCATGGCCAGGGCTGGTCTGCTGGCCGTCGAGTTCTGGGATCCCAAGTCGCAGAAGTGGGGGCAACCACATTGCCAGGCTCGGTTTGCCATTCTCAAGGTGCGTCCCGACTAATGGCTGTGATGCAAATGCATGCTGATGCTTTTCAGGCCTTCTTGGAGGCAGAGGACGACTTTTGCAAGCTCGAGTACAAGGAAGATGACCTCTCGGATCTGGTCATCAAGCTCGACCGGTCCAAGATTCTGACGAGCGGCCGCAAGGGTAAGAGCACCCTCACGCACTATCGTTGAGTTGATGCTAACAGTGACAACAGCCGTCGGCGAGATGCTGCAAAAGATCCACATCTACAAGTCCACGGCCGACGTCGAGGCGGGGACCAAGTTCTTTGGCGACATGACCAGCGTCGGGCTGGAGTACTGGGGCTCCAAGGTCCGCAGCGTGGTGCTCAAGAACAAGCAGCCGAGAAAGGTGTTTGTGCAGGCCAACTCGTACCTGGACGAGGCCACGGGCAAGGTGACGCTGCAGCACTACGATGCCTCGCCCGAGGGCATGATTGCCAGCTGGGCAGCTCGCGAGGCGTAGATGCGGGTGGTTAAGGGTGTTGGCGTAGAGCAGGCGTTGAGCTTTGCGAGATACCTACACGGGCGCCAAATATGGTCCATAGCATCTCGCGGGGCTGTGGATGTAATGATATTGCCATGAGCAAGATCTGCTGTCCTGTCATTGTGTTCTCGTCGTAAATATATGCTGGCGGTGGGAGAGGGTTCAAAGTGGCCATAAGACTTGTTTCACCTTGCCAGCAAGAGCGAAACCTTGATGGAGACATGGACCTCAAGGGGCCTTCAAACTGGTCATTATAGGGAGGTATACCTACCTAGTTAGGTACCTAACCTCCAATCACCAAAACCACCAGGTCAGCTCTGACCCAGACCCTCCAAGGCTCATGGAGGTAGTTATCATTGTACTGTTCGACAGTGGTGTCTTATTCCCGCGTAAAAGCAATGCTCCCCAGGATTGTGATACCAACCGCCAGTTGAGCATACTTGGTACCTTTTCTTTTTGTTTTTTTGTTTAGCTTTTTGAAAAGGCATATGGCATCTGCGAGGACTGCAGTAAACACGGAATAAACAAAAGGGATGATAATACTCATGTACTTGATATGCTCGACTCTACTCGCAAACTGTCCAAGGTATCTAATCGCTAAATAGGTACCCAATGCTTCGCAGACGCTCGCCCGCTGCTGCCATGCTGAAAAACACCCGCCCTCTCCAAACCCAAACCAAAACTACCGCAGATGCATAACCATGACATCCGGCTCCTCGACGATCCCCCTCACCACCTCAGCAGCCCTCGCCATCGTCGCCCCGTCCACGACCCTGTGATCCGCGCTCCAGCTAAAGTTGCACACCTCCCGCCGCACCACCCTGTCCTCCTCCCCCGGCACCGTCGAGAACGCCGGCTGGGTCCGCATCCGCCCGATGCCCAGGATCGCCACCTCGCGCTCGACGATGACCGGCGACAGGTAGGTCCCGCCGATGCTCCCGATGTTGCTCACCGTGATGGTGCCGCCGCTCATGTCGGCGGGGGCGAGGCGGCCGGCGGCGGCCAGGGCCTGCAGGCGCGCGAGCTCGGCGGCGATGGAGAGGACGTTGAGGTTGGCGACGTCGCGGACGACGGGGACGAGCAGGCCGTGCGGGGTGTCCATGGCGACGCCGATGTTGTGCTGGGTGCGGTGGACGAGGGCGGGGCGGGACGGGTTGGTGGCCGTGTCGACGCGCGCGTTGAGGATGGGGTGCTGGTGCAGGGCGAGGGAGACGGCCTTGATGATGAAGGGGAGGTAGGAGAGCTTGGTGACGGAGGCGGGGGAGAGGGGGGAGGGGAGGAGCGTGTTGAGGCGCCGGCGGAGGGCGACCAGGGAGGTCATGTCGACTTCGTCGGCGTAGAGGAAGTGCGGGATGGTGAGGGAGCGGGTCATGGTCTTGAACATGATTTCTTGGGTGCGGGTGAGGGGTTGGGGGGTTTCGAGTTGGCCTTGGGGGCCGGTGGCGGGGGTGGAAGGGGCGGGTGGTGGTGGTGGTGGGGGGGTTTGTTGCTTGTCGGCGGCGAACTTGAGGATGTCTTCTTTGGTGACGCGCCCGTCCTTGCCGGTGCCTGGGACGTGGGAGATTTCGACGCCGAGCTCCTTGGAGAGGTGCCGTGTCGCGGGGGTGGCCAGGGCGGCGTGCTTGCCGGTCTGGACGACCGGGGGTTCTCGGACGGCGTCGGGCTGGGCGCGAGCTGCTACCGCCGCCGGCATGAGGGGTGGTGGTTGTGCGCTGGGCGAGGGTGCGGGCGCGGGGACTGGGTCGGGCGTGGTGGGTGCCACGGCTTCCAGGTCCCCTGTTGGTGTTTTGCCGTCGTCCACAATGTCAATGTCAACAAAGGGCTTGCCGACCTTGGCGAACTCTCCAGCGCCGTAGTGCAGCTTCTTGACAACGCCGGCGAAGCGGCTAGTGATCTCGACTGACGCCTTGTCGCTCTGAACTTCACATAGTGGCGAGAATTCCTCGACGCGCGCCCCGGGCTCGACAAACCACTGGACGATCTCGCACTCGACGATGCCTGGTCGCGAGGTGGTGTTAGTCGCGTTTCGGGCAACATTCCGCTAGACATTGGGGCGCGTACCTTCTCCGATATCAGCCAGCAGGACTGGCTTCACCGCCAGCAAGCTCCTCGAGCCGTGAAAGGCCCTGGCGGGGTGGGCATGGAGAAAGGGGGTTGTTGCGACGCGCTGACCGAGACGGCGGCCATGGAGCTGCCATTGAAGTCGCGCCGCGCGGGAGCTCTGTTGGAAAAGCATGGCGGTGAAAAAGGACGAGTCGTTATGATCGAGTTCGAGGATGCTTCAGTCACATTTTCGCAAGTCAATGGGAGAGTTTGTTTCCCCTCGGAGGGAGAGGCGCACCGGGTCTCGGTGACCGCTGGCTGGCGCCGGCTTACTGTCAATGGTTCGGCTGATGACGTGTAGGCCGAGCCCCCGTCGCGTCGTCCACCCCGCGAATAGCCGGGGCTTGGCAGCACACCCGGGGCCAGCCCCTGGCCGGCTCCACTCAGGCGGGTTTTGCGGGTGTGCTCCAGCGGGCTGTGGGGTGCCTGAGCCGCCCGCCTGGAAATTTCTTGGGCGGCGGCGGCATTGAGCGCAATTGAACATTCAACGGCCAACCCCAACACCCACCCACCACATCATCCCCGGCAACCTCCGCCCACCATGATCCTCCGCCCTAGCTGCCGGGCAGTGACCTGCCTCTCCCGTCAATACCGCCCCTTCACCACATCGTACATCCGCCTCGCAGCCAAGAAAACCCCAGCGCCGACCCCCCCCTCCGCCCCCAAACCATCACCACCACCGTCCCCCCTCGATGAAGAAGCAACACCACCGCCCGAAGGCGTCAAAGGCCCCCTCGCCCACGCTCCCCGCTACTATGGCCGCCCCCATCACGAATTCACCCCGACCCCCCTGAGCCGACCCATCGGCATGCCTACCCCCCCCCAAGTCGGCGAGAACCGCGGCATCGACACGCGCACCCTCAAGCAGCGCCGCGACGACTTTGTCGACTACGAAAAGCACCTCGCCCGCCGCAAGAAGCTGTAAGCCCCCACCTCCCCGTCCCAACCCCGAACCCCCAATACCTAACCCCCGCCCCCCCCAAACCAGCACCGCGGTCGTCTCCCGCCCCTACTTCCGCGACTGGCGCAACATGCGCTTCCACAAAGGCAAGACCTTCCTCGCGCCCCCGCGCCCCTTCAAAGCCTCGGTATCCCTCTACTTCCCCAACCTCTACGGCCGGACCCTCGCCGGGGCCTATTCCGACACCACGCCTCTCCTGCGCGGGCGCGCCTCGGTCGTGACCATCTTCAGCAGCATGTGGGCGCAGCGGCAGGCCGAGAGCTTCTCGGCCGACCCGGCGCTGCGCGGGGTGCTGGAGGGGAGCGGGGGGCGCGCGCAGCTGGTGCAGGTGAACGTGGAGGAGGACGCGCTCAAGGCGCTGCTGATCCGGCTGTTTTCGTGGTCGGTGCGGCGGCGGGTGAGCAAGGCGGATTGGGGGCGGTATTTCGTGCTGAGGAAGGGGTTGACGGATGAGATTCGGGAGAATATCGGGGTGTTGAATGGGAGGGTGGGGTATACGTATTTGGTGGATCATGAGTGCAGGATACGGTGGGCGGGGAGTGGGCATGCGGAGGAGGCGGAGAAGGAGAGTTTGGTGAAGGGGTTGCAGAGGGTGTTGAAGGAGATTGAGGACGGGGAGGTGGCGGGTGAGCCGGCGGGTGAGCCGGTGGGCAAGCCGGTGGTTGAGCCGGTGGGTGCGCCGGTGGAGGGGAAGGGGGTGTAGATGGGTTGGTAGACACGTAGACAGGGTTGTCCGAGTATTGTAGGAATGATACCCCCCTTTTCATGTAAAGCCGGCAAGCTTGGAGCATCTCAAGTGCTGTTAGGCGTCCCCAACATGGCTCGCTTTTGCATATTCAAAAGAATACTCCTGAAGGGTATTAAAACCATGCCTGCCTTCTGCGCTAAGTCCTTGAAAGCAAGGCTCGCTTGAATCTCAAACTCCCGCAACGCCAGTTCCACATGATGCTTGGTGCCTTTGACAGCTTCCCATCCCCATCAGCCCCCAGTGCCATATATACATCACCTCCCCCCCTCTGGCTCACGAAAAGAACCAAAACATCAAAAAGCAAAACGCCACAAAGCTCCCCATGATGATCCCATCCCTCCTCTTCTTGGCCGAGATGCGCGTAATCAGCGCATTGATCCCCGGCACCTGCCCCGCCGCGTGCGTGATGCGCCGGTTGATGCTCGCCAGCGTCTCGCGCTGCAGCGCGAACCCCTCCTGCACCGCGTACGCCTGGCTCAGCACCCCGTCGATGCCCTCGTGGCTGCGGTCGATCTGCCGGCGCTCGTCGAGGAACGCCTCGGCCTCGGGGTTGGCCGCGCGGAACGCCGAAATGTCCTCGCGCACGCTGCCCAGGAGGTTGGCGCGGTTGCGCGCGTCGGAAAGCGCGCTGCGGAGACGCGCGAGGTCCCGCCGGTGGTCGGCGAGCTTGTCGCGGAGGAGGGCCAGGTTGTTTTGTTTGAGGGCCGAGGAGGAGAGGGAGGCTTCAGAGTCGAGGATGCGGGTGAGGTGGGAGATTGTGGTTTCGCGCTGGGAGGGGGGGTTAGTTGCGGGCTGGGAGCGAGGCGGTAGGGGGGGAGGGACTGACTCGGTCGAGGAGGTCTTGGAGTTTGGACTCGGTGGACTTTTCGTCGTCGGTGGGTTTGGGGGATATTTTGGTTTGGGAGGAGAATTGCGAGTAGGTTTGCAAGAGGGTTTCTGTCTGTGGGTATTGTTAGAGTCGTGAGATATCCAGCAGACACCATCGTCGGTCCGTACCTGTGTCTCGAGTGTCCGCGCCTGTTGCCGCAGCTGGGCCCAGCCCTGGGCCGAGGTCGTCGCCATATTTTCTCGTCGGGGGTTCTCCTATTGATGGAATGACGCCGGCATCAGGCGGCAATTAAGAAGCAAGGCGGTCGTGGCTCGGGAGCGTCGGCTGCTGTCTTTGTGGATGGGAATGATCGCGACGGGCTTCGTTCGGTTTGTTGGAGGTCGAATCAGCAGCAGGGGGCATACGTAGCATGTGCACGAGTGCCAAGCCCGCACCCCTTTGACCCCAATGTTGGGGAATGGGGGCTGGCAACGTCAAGGTGGGGCAGCGAGACCACTGATAAGTTGATAACAAACAATTTGGCCGCCGACTGCATCATGATGGACAAATGTAAATAAACAACACTGAAGTCGTGGCAAGACAGACTGGCTGTACAAGCGTGGTTCTTGATGGATTATTCCCGGAATTGGTAAGCATGGGGGATAATTTCCTGTTCCGTCTCGTCATGGGCTTCACTGATGTTTGTGGCATGAAGTGTCGAGTTGCCTTGGATGCCCGCCGGCGACGTCCCTTAACCTGCTGCCTTGGTAGCCTCTCACGATGGGAATGACTACACTGTTGGACTGATGATTCCCAAGTTGCCCCAAAGATGCTTGATTGATTGCTCAGATATCAGGAGGAGCGGCGGCAAGTCCTTCAGAGGCGCCTAGCGCGACGTTGATCGTTTCCATGTACATGCACTTCGTCGGGTCAGTCCCGCTGTCTCTAAATCGCTTGTTTTGACCTTGTTCCTTTGCAAAGCCGCAAGCCTGATTTTATGATCTTTGATGACTGTAAACCCTTATTACAGACGCCGTAATGGACCGAAAACCCTTAACGTCCAAATGCAACTGGCCAAGCCATACCGGAAACCGCGCCCTGCCGCTCCCACCCGAATCCCTCACGCACCCTCTACCACTGCATCTCATGTGGCTTGTCGCCCTTGCGAAGGCTGAAAGACGAAGCCAGATAGCTGGCAAGGTGGTCGACCTTCTTGATGTTGGCCAGGAGGGCCTTGTCGATGGCCTTCTGGTCCGCTACCCGGCTGCTGGTCACCTCCTTCTTCTGTTCAATTTGTCAGCTCCCAAACTTTGGCATCCAGAAATCTCCCACTGGTCGTACCTGTGCCTTCTCGCCCTGCTTGAAGAAAGCCTCCTCGCCGGCCTTCTCCTTGGCCTTGTCGGCGGTGAAGTACTTGGGGGCGGCAATCTCGTTGATCTTGGCCTCGGGAACACCGGACAGGTCGACCTTGAGGGATGTGGCGATGACGTATCTCGAGTTGACGCGGCGGAGGGGGACACCGTTGACCTTGAAGGGGCCGGTGACGAGGAGGACGCCCTGGTCGAGGGTCTTGAGGAGGACGACGCGCTTGCCACGGAAGCGACCGGCGAGGAGGATCAGGACGGAGCCGGGCTGGAGAGTCTGGCGGGGAGTCCACGAACGCTGGACCTTGCGGACCTGAGAGAAATCGCCATGTCAGTAAACAGTCCCGTCGTCCCAGTGTTGCTGCCCCCCATTGCCCTGTCCACCGCCAAAGTGCCACTCGGCATGTCTTTTTGAGGTTCCCGTCTCCATCGGCGACCCTTCTGCCAAATCCTGGGGCATCGCCTGGCGATGCACGTCGCCGCTCTTGCTCCCAGCCCCAAATTCTGGCCCAAAGGCTCCCCGGCGCTCAAATGTCAATGGAAGGGAGTTGCACAATCACGTACCTTGCGCGGCTTGGACTCATCCTCGGCAGGGTACCACTTCTGGGCCTTCTCGGCGGCGGCGGGAACCGACCGAGTCGACTTGCCAAACTGCTTCGATGTGGACGACATCTTGGGGCTTGGGCTGTGTTGTGAGGTTAGTAGAATTCGTGGTGGTCGTCAACTTCTCGGCTACAGCTCGAGATTTTGAAATGGCAGAGCAGGCCCAGTTGTGCGCATGTGTGGAAAACCAGCAAACCCCAAGCTAATCCATTTTGGGATTGGGGGGTCGTGCAGCCTGAGGCCCGCAAAAAAAAACGCACGGGCCAGCGCACACTTGTAGGGTTTTCCGCCCTGGCCAGCGATTTTGCGCCTCCACACCACTCTGAATTTGTGGAAGGGGAACCGGCAGAACCAGCAATTCGTTCCTTTCTCGAGTGTCGACAGTCAACCACCTCCTCACCACCCGACTCGACGACAGAAAACCTCAAGATGGTAAGTTCTGCTGAACCTGTGTCCTGACGCTGCCAGTCACCCCCCATCAAGAAATTTACCCCCCCGAACCTCGACGCGTTGGACGACCACCCCTCCCGAACGATCGCGATCTCGAAAGCAAAACCACACGTACAACCGCTTACCATAATGTCACAGTCTACCGGCAAGGTTAAGGCTGGCCAATTGTGGTCCAAGAGCAAGGAGGATCTCACCAAGCAGCTTGGTGAGCTCAAGACGGAGCTGGGCCAGCTTCGCATCCAGAAGATTGTGTCGTCGGGAACCAAGCTCAACAAGATGTACGTCGGCCCGTACTCTGGGGAGTCTGGCCTCGCATGGGCGAGTGTTGGATGAGGTACTGACACAGACTTGCAGCCACGACCTCCGCAAGTCGATTGCCCGCGTCCTCACGATCATCAACGCCAAGCAAAGGTCGCAGCTCCGCCTCTTCTACAAGACCAAGAAGTACATCCCTCTCGACCTCCGCGCCAAGCAGACCCGTGCCATCCGTCGCCGTTTGTCCCCCGAGGACGCCTCGAGACAGCTGGAGAAGACCAAGAAGCGCCAGACCCACTTCCCCCAACGGAAGTTTGCCGTCAAGGTACGCCGAACTGACTGGGTGTCGGGAGAGAGACCCCGTCACCCTCGTCCCATATTGGCCGAAGGGCATGCTAACTGGAAACACAGGCATGAATGAGGTCTTGAGTTGAGGGAAGGGATGGATTCAGGAACTGGGCACGGGTTATAGAAAATTTGGCACTCCGGTACGCTGCATCATCCAGGGGAATTTTGCTTTCAGGGTCAAGGTGTTATCCGAGGTCAATGATTTCTCCGTCTGGCTAGGTAGCGAGTTTAGCTGCCAAAACGAAGCCCAGAAATAACAGCCACAAGAGGACCATGTCATGGTGATTCATGGTGGTGGGAGTGCTGCGGCTGGGAGACTTGGGGCTCCGTCGTGGGAACAGACACGGCCTAAGTAGGCCGTGGCACGATAGCAAACTGTTCATCCAATGCTCGCGACGGCCCATTGTGAGATGACTGCTTGAATCTATGGCGGCCTGGCGGAACATGGTTCATCAAGGTACGAATGATGGATACTGGTGTCAAGTGACGAGTGACCATCGCCAAAGACGAACAGATACCCGGGCTGCTCAGTGAGGAAGGAATGGGATATCCCAGTTCTCAAGCAGCGGCCAGACGATATGTCAGGACAGTCCATCGCGCTCAGTCGATGCTATGCCGATGTCATCGTGGCAGTAGGGATTTGGATCCTCAGCATTGTCAGGCCAGATATTTGTACGGATATGGCGGAAAGAGAAGGCCATAGCCTTAATCTTCAGCACGAAATTATACTGAATATTCTGTTTTCGAGACTCTTGAGAGCGAAGTGGGTGTTGAAGTGATGCCCAAATACGGAGTAGACAATTTGACCGCCGGCAGAACGGCGGATGAGACAAGTTGATGCACGCACCCCCCGGGCGACCAATCTCAGACGCCAAGGCCAGCAAAGCCGGGGCCCCCCAATGATGCAGAAGCTCCAAACTGTCCTCTCCAAATCGACCAGCGATGCACTTCACGTCCAGGTCCAGCCCTTTCGAGTCTCAACACCGCCCGGAGAGAGGAAGCACCACACCACATCAACGGCCACCATGTCGGCCGACCCCCTCCAAGCTGTCGCCGATGTTGGCAAGGGGAAAGGCACTCGCTCATTGCTGCGCGTCGTCATCCTCTGCTTGATTGCCGGCGCCGCAATCGCAAGTCGTCTGTTCTCGGTGATTCGTGAGTATCCTCACTTTTGGCCAAGGGGAGCTTCGAGGCGCCGCCAATGCTGGCCAGAAGCAGCTCCCAGGCCATCCTCCAAGATCATCTGGAACTTGATTGCTAACCGTGCATCTCTCTGCAGGCTTCGAGAGCATCATTCACGAATGTCGGTTCCCTCCTCGTCGCGAAGCTAGAAGCTTGCTCCCAGCCAAGACAGTGCTGACAGCTCTCCAGTTGACCCGTGGTTTAACTTCCGAGCAACCAAATATCTCGTAGCAAATGGCTTCTACAACTTCTGGGACTGGTTTGATGACCGCACATGGCATCCCCTCGGTCGCGTCACCGGAGGCACCCTCTACCCAGGCCTCATGGTCACGAGCGGCGTAATCTACCATGCCCTCCGCGCCCTCAACATCCCCGTCGATATCCGAAACATCTGCGTCCTCCTCGCACCGGCCTTCTCTGGTCTCACGGCCTTCGCCGCATACCTTCTCACCAATGAGATGACCAAGACGCCGTCTGCGGGCCTCCTCGCCGCCATCTTCATGGGCATCGCCCCCGGCTACATTTCTCGTTCAGTTGCTGGCAGCTACGACAACGAAGCCATTGCGATTTTCCTGCTCGTCTTTACCTTTTATCTGTGGATCAAGGCCCTGAAGCAGGGTTCCATGCTCTGGGGCGCCATGTGTGCCCTGTTCTACGGCTACATGGTCGCCTCGTGGGGTGGTTATGCCTTCATCACCTGCCTGCTTCCCCTCCACTCGTTCGTGCTCATCTGCATGGGCCGCTACAGCACCCGCCTCTATGTGGCATACACAACGTGGTATGCCCTGGGAACTCTGGCCAGCATGCAGATTCCCTTTGTCGGGTTTCTCCCTGTCAAGACAAGCGAGCACATGCCCGCCCTTGGTATGTACCATCTTTCTGATGTCTTGGGTTTTTGCTGACACCAATCAGGCATCTTTGGTTTCCTCCAGCTCCTCGGCTTCCTGGACTATGTTCGGTCGGCCGTTCCGAGCAGACAGTTCCAGACCTTCCTCTGGCTCTTCGCCGGCGGCACCTTCGGGGTGGGCCTCGGCGGCCTGGTTCTCGCCACCAGCCTTGGTTATATTGCCCCGTGGAGCGGTCGCTTCTACTCGCTCTGGGATACCGGGTACGCCAAGATCCACATTCCCATCATCGCCTCGGTGTCGGAGCACCAGCCTACTGCCTGGCCGGCCTTCTTCTTCGACCTCAACTTGCTCATCTGGCTCTTCCCCGCCGGTGTCTACCTCTGCTTCCAGGATCTTGCCGACGAGCATGTCTTCATTGTCGTGTACGCCCTGTTTGGAAGCTACTTCGCCGGTGTCATGGTTCGGTTGATGTTGACCCTCACTCCCGTCGTCTGCGTTGCCGCGGCCATGGCCATGTCGTCCCTTCTCGACACATATCTCGTTGCCAAGGCGCCCAAGCCCGAAGATCACGTTGCGGACGAGACTGCCGAGGGCGCAGCCAAGAAGTCGACCAAGGGTGGACTCAAGGCCACGAGCAGGCCGGTCGTTGGAGTTTACAGCTATTTCGCCAAGGGCACCATCGTCACGGGGTTGACTCTCTACCTGCTGCTGTTCGTCCTCCACTGCACCTGGGTTACGTCCAATGCGTACTCGTCTCCGTCGGTGGTCCTGGCGAGCAAGATGCCCGACGGCAGCCAGCACATCATCGATGACTACCGCGAGGCGTATCAATGGCTGCGTCAGAACACGGCCGACGATGCCAAGATTATGTCGTGGTGGGATTACGGCTACCAGATTGGTGGCATGGCTGACCGGCCCACGCTGGTGGACAATAACACCTGGAACAACACGCACATTGCGACGGTCGGAAAGGCCATGAGCTCCAGGGAGGAAGTCAGCTACCCCATCATGCGCCAGCACGAGGTCGACTATGTCCTGGTTGTCTTTGGCGGGCTGCTCGGGTATTCGGGTGACGACATCAACAAGTTCCTCTGGATGGTTCGCATTGCCGAGGGCATCTGGCCGGATGAGGTTAAGGAGCGCGACTTTTTCACCCAGCGTGGCGAGTACCGCGTTGACGCCGAGGCCTCGGACGCCATGAAGAACAGCTTGATGTGAGTAGATTTGCCATATTTCCACTTGGATGCATGCTGACAACCCCACAGGTACAAGATGTCGTACTACAACTACAACATGCTGTTCCCTCCTGGACAGGCCCAAGACCGTGTCCGCGGCGTCCGCCTTCCCGAGGTGGGGCCCCAGCTCAGCACGTTGGACGAGGCCTTCACCAGTGAGAACTGGATTATCCGAATCTTCAAGGTCAAGGATCTTGATCGGTTTGGGCGTGACCACGGGCAGGCGATGGCGTTTGAGCGGGGCATTAAGAAGAAGGCGCCCAGAAGGAAGGGGCCGAAAACTCTCCGGGTAGACTAGAATCTAGACGGGCGAAGCTGGCTGTGTATAAAACAAGCAGCGTTGAATTGCGGGTTGTCCTGTCTTTTTGTTTGCCGGGTGTGGGATTAGGAAAAGGCTAGTTGGCTCTGTAACTGTATACCATGAAGAGAATGGCGTTTAAATGAAGAGATCTCAAAGTCAATACGTCCATCCTAGTTCCGCTGTGGGCTGTTTTTCCACCAGTGTTTTCCCCAAATCAAGTAGATTTGGGTGCGGGCGATGAGGAGTGGGGGCAATGTGTCTTGGCGTCGGTTTTGAGAGGTTCAGCCCCTGAGATTTGTTTACTTCAGACCAAAAACACCAAGAGGAACATCACCAGTGGACCCTGTAAACGGGCATGGAGGAACTGATCTAGCAAGACAGCCTAGCTCACCCACGTGATCAACAGTTCCCTGAAATTACGTCACTTCTCCCCCCATTGCGATTGTGTCTGGATGCGATTGTCCGAACTCCCAATACAGAGGGGCCAGGCCCTCAGCTTTTAGGATGGTGATAATTTTTGACTTGCCCAAAACAGCCGGCGTTTTTACCTACGATCAGTATTTCTCCGCTCTTTTTTTTTTCATCTGTTCCATCACCACCTACGCATCCCAGACTGTCTTTCCTCCAATAAAACTTTGCCATCCGTCTCTTGACCAAGATTTATCCAGAGTCAAGGTCTTTGGTTTCTTTTGATCTCTCACCTCTTCGCCTCACATTTCTTCAACCCCGCAACGCGGTGAGCGTTGCTTCTCTCTCCTCACGCCAGCAACCCTCCCCTCAGCTGGTTTCTCCCTGGTTCCATAACCTGTCCTCTTCTCCTTTTGGTCCGCCACCATCGCCATCGGCTTGCCGATATCTTGGAACGGAGCTCAAGCCATCGTTGGTTTGATTCCTTCTTCTCCTTGAGGTGCGCTTGGTCGTTAGCGATTGAGCACCTTTCTTGCAATCGAGCGACAGCACAACAAGCCGACACCGCCTTTCTACTTCTTGGATCGCTTCTCTCACTGAAGTGTCAAGAAAGGCGACCATCATGCCGCGTCAAGGTGTCCGCTCGGAGTTCAGCGATCTCCAGTAAGGTTTCTCCTATTCCTAGCCCCCATGGCCCACCCCTGGTGCCCGTCGGTCTTTCCCCGAGGACATCAGATCGCGACATTGGTTCCTTCTCCGCCCCCCCCAATGAGCGGGGCACCAGGGTCTCTCCTGAGCCAAACTCTGCCTCTCTAGCCATCTCACCCCTTTTCTCCGCCTTGCCCCGAAACTCTCCTGGCCTCTTCTTCACGGTCTGCTCACGTCCAGCTCAGCTAACTGACCCGCGTCTCACAGTCGCATGTATCGCGAGGAGAGTAGAAAGCACGATACGGCCCAATCGGCCAAAGAAATCGCCCGCTCGCTCGTCCCTTCTTTTCTTCGCTGCAGCAAGAGCAGTGCCTCGAAAGACGAGGTCTGTGGGGACCTGGACTCTAGGGCCACCTCCAAGTATCGTCGATCGGCAAGCCGACCTCGACCTCAGGAGGAGCAGTTGTCGCCCAATTTTGATACCAAGATCCCTCTTGGTAGCCCCAAGTCTCGCAGACGCCAGTCAGTGTCTGGCAGCAGCACTTTGAAAACTGGATTCAGCGAGATCTCCAGCGGAGGCATTGGACTCATGGTCAACATTTTTGGAGAGTCGTCCAATGACGACAAGAACAAGAGACCCAAGGGACACAGACGTGGAATCAGCCTCACCCTTCACAGTCACACCCACAAGCCCCAGTGGGGTGAATCCAGCGACGATGAGAGGTCGGGCAATGAGTCCTTGGAGAGCAACAAAGCCAGAGTCGGGCGCAGGACGGCCCCTATGGAGTCGAATATCTTCTTGCGCCGGTCCCAGTCGGGAGCTAGACGCCCTCGCGACACCTCACTCACCTCTCCAATAATTGCCGCTGCAACTGGAGATATCAAAAGGTCTCAGCATGCAGCCAGTGGTCACCAGGCGAGCTCTGCTTCTTCCACCAGTGCCAGAGATTCCGACAAGACTTACAAGCGCAGTTCCGGATCCTTTGAAAAGGCTTCGGGGCAGTCGAGCACCCGCGAAAGGCGGTCCAGTATCGGAGACAAGTTGTCCAGCGCCCGCGGCAAGCAGAAAGAGATGTCGTCCTCTGGAGGAAAAATGTCCTCAAAGTCCCCTGTCCCATCTTTGAAGAAGGAGAACGCGCCCCCTGAGATCGAGATTCCGCCTCGCTACAACACCGGGACGCATGTTTGCTACTGCTGTGGAAAGACAAGAAGCAAGGCATATCAGTCTGACCACCCAATCGACGTCAAAATAGGAGCCAAGCCGTCTCTCTGTGGCCCTTGCGGCTATACCATTGCCGTGTCTGGCAACCTACCCGGAGGTTTGGAACGCAAGCGGGCATACCTCTCCGGCCTGCACTGGTGCTCAACCTGCGGGACGCTGCGCTCGACCAAGTTCCACCTCAACCAGCAGCGTCATGGACCCAAGAGCAACTTGTCCGAGATCTGCGGTGTTTACGAGACATTGGCAGAGAAGGAGGACACAGCTCCCACCGCCAGGAATTCGAACCGGGCTTCCCAAGGGGATCACGACTCCCCAGAGTCCGCGGCGTCTTGTACCAGTGTGGATAGCCCCGATCCCAACTACCCAAGCAGCGACGAAGAGGCGCCAGCAAGCCGCACTTTACGCCCAGCCCTGAGGTCGATTCTCATCAACACGAGCACCAACGATCGCGATACTGGTCACTCAGCTGGCACGGCTTGGGTTTCCAAGGGCGCCTCGGACTCGAGCTCGGAGACTCGTGTACACTTTACCAACCCGGAGATCTCGGGCCTGACGGAAGTTCCCAACTATGACCGCTCTCCTATCGAGCTGGATTACCCAGAGCATGCCTCCCGCCCATCTCCCATGATCCCGAGCGCCCGTAGAGCTCAACCTGCGGCAGAACAACCATCGACAGATTCCTCTTCTTCTCCGGACTCAGAGCCGCCCCATGTGCTCCCTCGCCCAGTATACAAGGACGGAGTCCCGACCGGCATGGGTACGACAGGTTCGTCCACTCAGGACACGGCAACCCGAGGTGAAGTCCCGAAAAGGGGCGACACTCACCACCCCGAGCCAAGCTACCGACCCGTCCCGGCTCACAACGAACAGGGTAACGACCGAGGCAGCCGCTGGACCACGCAAGAGCACAACCCCATGTTCGATACGAGTGCTCCAGCCACGGATTACCGTAGCTCGACCGAATACCTTGGCTCGCAAACCCAGGGCCATCACGTCAAGCTCCCGAAGGACCATCCCATTCAGCCCTTGTCGGGTTACTGTCCCAGCCCTCCTGTCGAGGAAACAATCAGCCCCCTTTCCGGCTACTGCGCACCGCACGTCGATGACTACTGTACGACTCCCAGCCTCGATGAGCCCATTCACCAACAGACGAGCTTCCCAAACTCCTCGACTGATACCTTCGGCCGCCCCAGCCCCGACATCACCTCCGAGGCTCCCCATCTACGGAGCGGCAATAATCACAACTCGCAGACCTTTGCCCACCCGGGCCCCAGCCAGGAGGAGCCAGTCTACGACGCCACCTTCTTTGCCCCGAGCTCGACCCATTCCTCCCAGACTCTCCGTCCCAGCACCAGCAGGGAGTTCTCTTCCCAGACTCTCCGTCCCAGCACCAGCAGGGACTTCTCCACCGGTCCCTCGCCGGTCTTTAGCAGCAGCAGCAGCCGCGGCCCATCGCCCAACACCGAATCGTCGGCTGGTGGAGGGGATCACGCCTTCACGTCAGACGCGCAGCGGCGCGCCGAGAGCGAGGCCCGAATGTTTGCCGCGGCGGGGTACGACATGCCGATGGCAGAGGAAGCTGAGATGAAAGAGGGGAGCCCATCGGTACGTGCCCTTCTCTCCGATGTGGAATGTGGGATCAAGCTAATGTGCAGTGTAGGAGTCGAAGGCTTGGGAGGTTGAGTCCGAGGAGGCTGAGGAGATTGAGAAGGAGCATATTGCCAGAATGGGTGGCAAGTATGGTAGGTTCATTCCTCTGTTCCATACCTACCCACCACTCCCCTCCATTTCACGATATCTTGAGCAGTAACTAACAACACATATAGTCAACACGTCTTTCCAGATGTAAATTGCGTCCCGGACATTGGTTGGGACCCCATCTCCCGGCCAGAAATGACCACAGCGACGACCACGGCGACGACGACCGCGCCTATCGCATCATGGGCCTCATCCTCGTCTGTGGCTGTTTTTTCCTTCGATTTGCTCACTTTGTTTTCTTTTGGGGTTCCCGAGATCGACGAGCTGCGTCCACATGGGAGAGACGTAACCGTTTCGGAGGATGGCATGTCGGTGTCTGGCGGGAGGTATGATTTTGCCAACAATACAGAAAACAACTAAAAAAAGGGGGGGTGATGAAGTAGACCATTTTGTACACGGTCTGGGGATGAATTTGTGGGACTATACTCTAGCTGAAAGGCCTTTCAAAATTGGTGTTGTCTAGTTGGCGAGGGGAAGCTGGATGGGTGGGAGCTGGGGAGGTTTTGCTGTTTCTCTTGTTATTTTGCAGTTGGCCACGGCCGGCGTACATACATAGCTGGTAGCTGGGACATAATATGATCCTGTAGGTTTTCGGTTCCGTGGACTGTGATCATGATGGCACTCTGAAGATGAACTTGATTCTTCTGTTACATATTTAGGTAACTCCCCCCCATCTCCCCTCTCATCTACACCTCAACGCCCCCCCCCCCTATACCGGTCTTACTTCCCCCTCTCCCCATCAACCCACCCCAGAAAGTACGGCACATCCACCGCGACCTGCCCCGGCACCGCCCGCGTCTGCACAAACATGGGCAGCACCCCCTTTGCGTCCGACGCGGTCGCCATGATCCACTCGACGCTGCCGTCCCCGTCCCCGTCCCCCGGAAGCCTCCGCACCCGCTCAACGCTGACATACGCGGCCGCGACCGCGTCCCGGGCAACATCTTGCTTGCTCTTGTCCTTGATGCGCCTGCTCCCGGGCGATGGCGATCGAGAGGGCCCGTCGTTGTCGTCGGGGAACGCAGCAGAGGAGGAGGTAAGCAGATCCGGCACGTACAGAGTGATGACGAGAAATTCCCCCTCTCCGGAGGCGGAGGAGCAGGTAACCTGCACCAGGGGAAACGCGCGATCCCGGAGCACCGGCCTGCCGATGCGGTGGCGTGTCGCGAGCGCTTGCATTGTGAACTGGGACCAGCGGTGGCCGGCTGCTTCGACTTGCTGGTGCTGTCTGTTAGAACCACTGGTAAAGGCACGGGGGGAAGGGGGGGGGGGGGCGAACCAATCCGTCACACGCCCCCCACGCGGGACCGCGCCACACCCCCTCGACGCTCTTGGTGCTCGCCGCTTCCGTGTCGACGTGCCTGTCCTTGAGGTACGTCTGGAACTCGGAGAAGGAGGCGGTGCCGCGGCGGGGGGCGGCGGGGTGGTGGGTGCTGCGGCGGGCGGTCCAGGTTTCTTTATTCCGTTCGTTTCCGAGGGTCTTGTCGTCGGGGTTGCTGGGGGGGGTGGTGGTGAGGCGGTACAGCTGCACTTCTGCGTCGGAGGTGGGGCGGTATGATTTCGGGGGGTGGGTTGTCCATTTGTAGGTGCTGGGTGTTGGGTCGGCGGGGGTGGGCGTGTTGGTTGTTGTTGAGGGGGGAGGGAGGGAGTCGAGCAGGGGGATGGCTTCTTCGAGGAGGGTGGTGAGGAAGGGGGAGAGGGCTTCTTTTGGGGCGGAGGGGGGCGGGAGCTGGGAGAGGGAGAGGCCGGCAAGGGTTAGGTGGGTTCGGGGGGGTGGGTGGGGGGTGGACATGGTGATGGTTTGGGATGGTGGGGTGGGGGTTGGGTGGGGGTAGGATGGGGAAAAGGGGTTGGATGTGGGTGAGAGTTGGATGAGTGTGTTGTCGGTGGGACTGATTTTGGGTGTTGGTGTCTGGTGTAATATGGTTGTGGTTTCCTCGCTCTTCCCCCCAGGGCAAGATGACGTCCGTACCACAGACCCCAACATGAAACGTTGAAACCCGAATGGGTGTCACCCCGACCACGCCTTCCGAAATTCCCGATCCATTAGCACTGTCAGCAATGGGGAAATCTCGGGCCTTTGAACCAATTCAGGTTCGTTCACAATACTCATATTGAGGATTTCTATTCCATGGGCTCCCCCGGAGTCCTACACCCCAACAACCAAGCACCCACCCTCCGCCGCCGAACCTCGCTTTCTGCAAGACATCGGCCACCAAAAAGCCACCGAAAAGAGACTCGGGTCCTATCCATATCCCACACACAAAACTTGTCCTTTTTGAATCTCAATACGCCGCCGCCCCGTTTCAAGTCATTGAACATCATGGCACCCATCACTATGCCGTCGCCCTTGGCCACCTCCAGCCAAAGGCCAAGTCTACCCCAACCCCCCTTCTTCACGTTATGAATCCTCACAGACACTCTCCAGCCGATTTCCGAGCATCTCCGCCGGCCCTGCGCCGCCCTCTTTCTGGTGAGTCTTCATATGCCGCCGGAGTTGGTCTTGCCGGTGAAAGTTGCGATCGCAACCCGGAACCACGCACGAGAAGCGCCCGCGGACCTCATGAGTTCGCTTGTGTTTGGAGAGGTTGGACGACTCGCTGAAGCTTTTCCCGCAGATGGTGCACTGCAGCGGTTTCTCGCCCGAATGCACTCTTTGATGCATGGCTGGTATCCGTCAGCAACAGGTCGGGTGAGACAGAGGGAGGAGCACTTACTCAGTGCACTTGGATACCGAAATGCTTTGCCGCATTCCTCGCACACCAGGGGCTTCAGGTCGGCGTGTATGTACATGTGCTGCTTGAGGGCTTGCTTGGCTGAGAAGCCCTTGTTGCACTTGGGACAGACATGAGGTTTATCTGGACATTGTTAGTGACATTCAGAAAGCAAGAGTCAAAATACGACGTACGGTCGATGTGTGTCTGCATATGCCTCTCAATCTTGCTTCGCTGCGGAAAGCCGGCGGCGCTGGGCTCGCTCCGAGGACAGTCGTGCCAGCCACACCGGAACCCCGAGTCCCCCTTCTTTGCATTCTTGATGTGCGTGCCTGCCGCGTGCGAAAAGAGCTCTTCTGGCGTTTGAAACGTCTGGCCGCAGATGCCCTCACTCCCTTCGTCGCGCCAGAGGCACTGGTGGTTCTGGTTCTCAGCGGCCGAGGATATCGACATACTCCGAGCGGTCGCGTCTGGATCCTTCATATCCGACATGTCCATGCTGGTAGACATTGGTGTCAGGGGTGACGGTGTGTGTGACGAGGCCCCGGAGTCTGTGGTGTCGAGGGGGGTGGTAGGAGAGGACGACATGGTCTCGACCGACTGCACGAGTCCTCCGCCTCTTTGGCGTGCTGTACTCGGGAAAGGGTGTGGTTTTGCGGCAAAAAATGGCCTGTGCTGCTCATTAAAGTGCGAGATGTAGTCCTGGGGGCTTTGGAACTTGGCTTGGCACATGTCAAAGTCCTGGTTGAGCTGAAAGCTGGTATTGTCGTGATACTGGTTCCCATAAGGGGTCGGGTTGTGATATATCGGCATGCCGCAGTTGGTGAAGTCGGAGAGGTTGTTCAGCAAGCATGGCTCGGGACACGCTGGCGAGTCACCATTCCCATGAGCCTGCAGGATATGGCTCGCCACGTTGGTGACCGCCGGTGGAAAGAGGGTATTTTGGAAGGCAGAAAAATCAAAGTCAAGAACTACGTCTCCTGATGTGAGCTTGCGGGCCGGGGAAAAAGACAGTGGGATCACTCACACGCAAGGTCGTGGTTCCCATGCTGCCCCGGGTCATGGTTGATGGACAAGAGGGCGGCGGCGGCGGCGCTGTCGCCCATCTCGGAACGCTGAGTGGCATCGGGGCACGTCTGGTCGGTGCATGTGTCGTCCTTATTGGCACAGGCAGTGTTGTCGCATTTCCCCGTCATGGTGCACTGGCTGTCACAACAGCTGTCCATCGAGATGCAGTCCTCGTCGGTGCCCAGACAGCTCTGGGCGAAGCTGGAATGTGCGTCGTGGCTGTACCAGTTCTGCTGATGTTGATATGGGTTCGAAAAGGAGGTCGCAATGCTTCCCATGTCCATGGGAAAGTCAAAGTGGGAGGGCATGGCTCGGCCGGGCCATCCGGTGGGCATGGCCGCGGGGGCGCGGTGCGGGAGATATTGATGGCCATTGTAGACGCCGACACTGGGGCAGTGTTCGACACATAGATCGTCGTGGGACTCGTAGGCGACGCCGTTGGGCAGTTGTGGTGGGTTCCCGGCTGACTGGCCCGTCGGGAGCTGCGTGTGCATCAACGAGGAGAAGGAGAGGTCCGGGTGGTGGGAGCTGCTCTGCGAGTATCGATGGTGGGCCGTTCTCTCGCCCGGGAAGCGGTTCTGGGAGCCAAATGGGTCCATGGCCTGTGGTGGATTCGCGATGGCGTGGTGAGAGAGGGAGTATTTCGACGTCGACGGGTGCCGGTCGAAGCCGATGGTGGGAGGGTGTCGGGACGAGGGACGAAGGACTGTCAGCAGGGGACGTCTGGGTTGGGTAGGCGGGCGGCGTCGCGATGGGTCGGGAGGTGTTACAAGTCTGGAGGGAGACTAAAGGAGGGGAGAGCGAGGGGAGATGTTCGGGCGATGGCGGGTAGGGCGGTGGTAGCGTGTTGCGTGGTGGTCGTGGTGATTTTGGGTGAGAACCTTGATGGCTCGTGGGTTGGCGCACAAAAGTGAACAAAGTCTGGAGAGGTCGACGCTTGTCTGTGTCCCGGGGCGTCGGGTCGCTCGGAGGGGCTGTCAATGATGGAGGGCCCGTTTGGGGTCGCTCAGGCCGGGCTGCCGTGCAATCGGCACTCCCTTTTCTCGAGGTGCCGGCTCGGAAAAGACGTCGTGTCGTGGTGCAAACCGACGAAAATCAAGAAAGGTGGGGTTTCTTTCAAAATGTCCCAGCTCCATCACCACTGACGCTGCTTGACAAGTGGGGCTCCCTCGACTGCGCGCATTCCGCAGCGGTTCCAATTGCAGCAACCACATTGGTTTCTCTCTCTCCTTCATATGCAAGACATGGAGCCTCCCGTCGTTTGTCATCTTTTCTCTTGCACAACCTGGAGCTGTTCATGGGCCGATATCCGTACTCTGTACACACTTGGTAAATGGACCCCTCGTGTCTTGATCCCCTCGAGAACCCTATGCCCATCATACGTATCCCATCTCCAAATAATTTATTCCCTCTCCATCTCCATCCCATCTCCAAATGCCATGCCATGCCATGCCGTCCGTCCTTTGTGCCTGCATCCCCTCTAGCCGAGAGAAACCTCCCTCTTCCGGTGGGGCACCAGGAACCCAACCACCTCTTCGGCAAGGCGGGAGAAGCCAAGCTCGAAGCTCCCTCACATACCCCGTGGGGCCCCAACTGCGCCATGTGCCGCGTAACCACCGAAGCCCTCTGATCCTCACCACATCATCTGGCCCCCTCAACACCCAGCCCATGACTTGATGATTGATAGATAAAAATCAATCGCTGTTCTATGTAACTCCTTTTCATATACAAAATACCGTCCAACCACTCCAACGCTAAACCCCTCCATCACCCCATCCGGACGACATCTCGTGCCCCTCTCTCACCTTGAGACATCACCACCACAGCCTCAATCATCGAAACCCCCTATATTCACCCCCAACACACGGGCATCCCCCCTCCCCACCGAGTAACACAATGGGGAACTGCTGCTCCAAAGATCCCTCCGCCTTCTCCTCCCCGGGCCGTCCCCTCGGGTCCACCCCCGCCGGTACGTATCCGCATGACCCCCTTTACACTTGAAGGAGTATATAAGCCATATCTCCTGGTTCACCCCCAAAGGACAAATGGACCTCCTACGCTGTCAACCCTTTACTAACACATATCTCCAGTATGTACAAACATCCTCCCCACCCCAAACCTCCCCCCCCCCCCCGCTCCCCGCCGCCCCCCTTCTAACACAACCCCCCCACAGGCCCCAACCTCAGTCGGCGTCCCCTCCGCAGCAGCCCGCAAAGTCGGCGGCCCACCGCGGACGCTCGGCGGCGGTTCCGGTTCCGGACGGACCGCGACGGCCGCCGCCGATGCCGAAGAGGCTCGGAGGAAGGCGGCTGCCGCTGCCGAGGTGAACCCCCCCCCCCCCAAGCTGGTGAATGTAATACAAGGGATGTAAGCAGCTGACATCCCCCCAGATCCGCGCCCAACAAGCCGCCAAACCCCCCGGGCCCCTGGCCAAGAAGCTCGCCGACCAGCGCAAGATGACGCACCGCGAGACGCTCGAGGACGCGGCCCGGCAGAACCTGCGGGAGCGCGAGGTGGATGAGAATGCGGCCAATTTGAGGAACTTGTAAATGTCTGTGAGACGGGGGGGGTGGTTGTTTCTTTCATGCGGCGAACAGAACGCTTGGGGCGTAGGTGATGATGATGATGATAATGAGGGGTTAGATATCGCAGCACGCCTACGTGGTGGGATGGGTGTATATATTCCATTCTTCTTTCCATTTATACACAGAAGAGAAACTTTTCATTAAACTTCTCTCTCATCTCACTCCTAGTTCTCTCCATGTTGTTGTTTTGGCAATCTCTGCCTTTCTGCCTCTGCGGCCGTGGCACTACTCACTTTGACAAGTATGCCGTAGAACCGTCTTCGCCCCCCCCAAGAATATAAACAAACCGAAACGCCGCGTATGCACACCCCGTCTCTACGTAATGGCATACCGACCCTACGTAATAGTATACCTCCCGCTCGCCGGCGCCCTGCTCTCGGCGTCCGCCGCCGCAATCGTGCCCTCCTTGAGCAGCCGCGTCAGCTCCGAGAGCGCATTGCTCACCACCACCTCGGTGTCGCCCTCGATGAGAATATACAGCTTGGGGTCGGCCCCCGCCGGCGGCTCCTTCCCGGGCGGGTAGAAGCTGCCCTTGGTCGTGATCGACGTGCCGGTAGCCTCGAGGATCTTGGCCACGTTGGTGCGGTTGGTGACGGCCCAGCGCGCCTTTTGCGGAAAGTCGTTGATCTCGAGCGTCGCGTGGAACGCGCCCGCGTCGGGGCCCTTGTTGTCGATGGGCTGGCCCGGCCGGAGCTGGCCGGCGCGCGCGAGGCGCGCGTTGATCTCGCTGATGGCCGACGCCGCCTTGTCGAGGGCGCCGCCTTTGCTGCTGCCAGGAGCGGCGCCGGCCTTGACGACGCCCTCGGGAATCGGCAGCGCGGGCTTGGGCTCGCCGTCGGCCGCCTTTTGGGCGTCGCGCGAGACGATGGCCGAGGCCGCCGAGAGGATGGCCGTCTTGGCCTTCTCCTTCTTCTCCTCGTCCTCGGGAGCCTCCTCTTCCTTGAAATCTTCGTCGTCGCCCTCGGCTTTGTGCGTCTTACGCTCGCGCAGACGCGCGGCTTCGCGGTCCTTGTCGAGCCTGTCGAGACCCTTGCCTCCGAAGCCGCTCGAGTCCTTGGCCTTGCCGCTCTTGACCTTCTCCCGCCAGGCCTTGCGCATTTCCTGGAGGCGTTCTGGGACGGGCTGCCCGCTCTGCTCCAGGGCCTTGGCAATACCGGGGGCGCAGTTCTCCTGCTCCTCCGTGACGAACGTGACAGCCGTGCCCGTGTTTCCGGCGCGGCCAGTCCGACCAGCACGGTGGACGTAGTCCTCCAGATGGTTCGGTGCGTCGTAGTTGATGACCAGCTTCAGCTGCTTGACGTCCAAACCACGAGCGGCAACCGACGTGGCAATCATGATGGGACACACGCCCTTTTTGAAATCCGAAATGGTCGAGTTGCGGTCCTCTTGGTCCTTTCCGCCGTGGATCGACATGCATCCATATCCACGACGGAGGAGCTCACGCAGCAAGTCATCCGCCTTCTCCTGTCGTTCCACAAAAATCAGCGACCGCACGTCGTCGTCATTTGCGTACATTTCTCCGAGGAGCTCTAGAAGGCGGACGAATTTGTCCTTTTCGGCGACAATCTCAACCACCTGTGTGATTTCAGGCGCCACCACACTCTTGCCGCCGACCGTGATCTCGACTGGATTGCGGAGCACCTTCTTGGTCAGAGCATCAATGATCCTGGGCATCGTCGCAGAGAACAAAATGGTCTGCCGATCAGGGCGCACATTGGCAAAAATCTTCATGACCTGGGGCTCAAAGCCCATGTCGAACATGCGATCCGCCTCGTCCAGAACAAGGTAGGTTGCCCGACGAAGATTGGTGACGCGGCCCGAGTTGGCTGCGAGAAGGTCAATCATCCGTCCGGGAGTGGCGACGATGATGTCGCAGCCTCGCTTCAGCTCAGCAATCTGATCCTTGATGGGGTTTCCGCCAAAGGCTGCGACGGTGCGCAGCCCGAGGGACTTGGCAAACGGCCGTAAGTCGGAGTGAATCTGGGTACAGAGCTCTCTCGTGGGCGTCATGATCAGAGCCACTGGGCCGTCGTCGCCGCTCACCGGGTCCTGGTCCTTGATGTGCCGGAGCATGGGCAGCGCAAAGGCCATGGTCTTTCCGGATCCAGTCTTGGCCACGCCAATGACATCGCGTCCCGACATGATGACGGGCAAAGCTTGCATCTGAATAGACGTGGGCTTCTCGTAGCCAAGACTCTCGATGGTATCAAGGATAGGCTGGGTGAGGCCGCACTGAGACCACTTCTGAACAGGCCTCGGAACATCCTTGCCCGAAACCTTGATGCCATCCAGCTCCAATCTGAGGTCGGCCGTCTCTTCCTCAGTCATCTGGCTCAGCTCGTAGGGCTCGACCCAAAAGTTCTTGCGGATGGGATTAAGATCGAGTTTACTGTAGTCGATCTTGGGAATGTCCTTCTTCTTCTTCTTGGAAGCCATGGCAAGGATGGAGGCGGGGTCGGCGTCCTTGGCATCATAACTGAAGTCGTCATTGTCGCTAAAGTAAGCTTCGGGCTCCTGCAGCTTCTTGCCCTTCACCGGCCTGGTAGGTCGCAAACCAGGGGCGCCGCCCTCGTCCAGGTTGGCCATGAAGGCATCGAGAGGGTCATCTTCTTCATCTACATCCATGGCCGTGGGTTCCTCGACAGGGGCAGGTTCCGGCTTTTCTTCCTCGACAGGGGCCTCGCCGTCCACGTCCATGGCCATCGACTCCTTCTGAATGCGTTCTTCGCGGCGCTCCTTGATGATTCGATGGGCTTCGGCGATGTCCTCTTCCGTGTTGGCTCGGGCGAGGAGGTCGTCCATGTCTTCTTCCTCATTTTCTTCGCCCTCGGGTTCCGCGTAGGGGGTAGTGTCAGCGTTCTCGAGAGCGAAGTTGGGGAGCTTAACGAGTTTCCGTTTGGTAGTCTCTTCTTCGCCCAGGTCTAGCTTCCGCTTGGGCGCCTTGCTAGCATCAGTCGCTTTCTGGAACCCAAAGGCACTCACGGCTCGGTTGGTGGGCAGCAGCCCCCCCTTTTTCTTCTCGACAACGCCACCGGTCGGCGGGGCAATGGGCATCCCGCCAGGGCCGCTCAATTTGACATCTCCCAGCTTGGCCGGAGAATGGGACCGAGCGGGTTTGGCGTTTCGGGCGATGGCTTTGGGATCAAACTTGCCAGCATAGGGGGCAGGAGTGGCGGGAGAGTCTATTGCCCCTGGGGTGGATGGGGCAGGTGAATCTTTAGGTCCGGCGCTGTCCAGACCGGCCGACTTTGCATCCATCTCCGTCAGCAGGTTTCTCGTGCTGCCAGCGCTAGCATCAGCCTGGTTTGCATCTTTCTTTTGCGCAAGCTTTTCCTTCATGGCTTGGATTTTGCGGAGTCGTTCAGCTTTCTTGTCTGCCTCCGGGGCTTGGGCCGGTAGGGACTTAGCTGGCTGTTGGGCACATGCCATGTTAGCCAACGGGTCGCGCGGTGGTTTGGGACAGGGACAGGCACGAACCTCGTTTTCCTTCCTCGAGACATCGGGTTTTGGGGGGAGGCCTGGGCGACTAGCATCGGTACGTGCGCCGTTGCTGTCTAGACGAGGCTTTGCCCGGTCTCTGGAATCATCGCGTCGTGGGCGATAATCTTTGGCGCCATCCCTGCTTCGCTGCCTGCGACGGTCTGGGGAGCGCGGTCGGTCGGGGCCACGGTCGCGTGACCGACGGCGGTCGCGATCTGCGCCCGCATCCCGGCGTCCACCGCGGTTGTGGTCATCGTCTCGACGGTCTAGGGAGCGGTCTCTGCGGCGATATGTATCGTAGTCTCGGTTGTCGCGGCCTCCACGGTCCCTCTCCCTTTCGCGGTCCCTTTCGCGGTCACGGTATCGGCGCTGCGAGGGGGAGTTAGCATGCGACGGCCATCGACGATGGTGGACGGGGGTGCTCACATCGGCTGGGCTGCGGGACCTTGGGCGGTGGCTGCGGGGGGCATCGCGCCGGTCCCGGTCGCGGTCCCGGTCGCGACGGTCGTCATCATGTCGCTTTCTGGCAGAGTGACTTCCTGCAGGAGATGGTGAGCGCGAGTCCTTCAGCCGAGCCATGATGCAGCTGACGGTGGCTCCCAAGTGACTGGTGGTGGATTACTTTCTCCCAAGGGTTTGTATCAGGAATGTTAGTGTTGGGTTGCAGCGTCGGCAGTATCGGGGTGATGGGTGATGGATGATGGTATGGTGGTGAGGAGAGAAGATGACTGTCAACCCAGGATTCAGATTCTAGAATGGAGCCAAGAGGTTTCGATGGCCAAGGCGCCAGCGCCAGCGGCAGAGCCAGCGCCGTGCGATGGGGACACCGTGCTACTTTGTGGATCTGCACTGTATGTGCCTTGACTCGAACTGACCAAGGTCCAAACGGGCTGAACGTCATTTGTCTCAGTCTCTCAGCACCTCAAGGTCGAATTCAAGGTGCCACGATAAGGTAAATGTGTCGCCTACACAACCAGATATCGAAAGAGTCGGAATCTATTTTTCAACGTCTTGCTCACCATGCTCACCATGCACAGATAGCATTACCTACGGATACTGCATGTGGTGATCGTCCATGTCGCTCTGGACGGTGCAGGGCCGTACAACCTTGAGCAAGAAAGAGTCTTTGCCTCGTGTCGCACATGCTTCCGTCAAATTTCTCCCTGTATTTCTTTCCAGATTGTTTATGTCTGAATCTTCCTCCCAAGTTGTGGAAAGCTCTTCCTCTTCAATCTTGAATAATATTCGCACCCCCGGGGTGCAGCTCCGCTGTCCCCTCCAAAATTCGGGAGGTGGTGGCCGGCCGGCGGTGGGAGCTCTGACCTCTCTGCCCTGGCCGTGAAGGCGCACCCCTGCAGGCTCCAGCGAGCACAGCTGCTGCCCTCAGTGCCCTGCCCTCTCTCTGCTGAGTTCTTCCCGCTGCCGGTCGCATGAGAAACCAATTTCTCGTCCGACACCAAACACCCAACACCCAAGTGACGACGACGACATCGCCTCCGCCGGACGCAGCAACACCGCCAGTCACCACCATTTGAATTGATCCATCGCCGCCATGTGGCCCTCAATTGCGCGTGCGACGGCTCGCCCGCTGCGGTTGGCCAGCGTCCGCCGCCCCGGTGCCCTCTCCCAGCGCCTCCCCCGCGTCTTCTTCGTCGCCGCCAAGAGGTACATCACTGCCACCGCGAAGAAGCCCGTCGCCGCAGCGGCGAAGAAGGCCCCGGCCAAGAAGCCCGTCGTCAAGGCCAAGAAGCCCGCCGCAAAGAAGCCCGCCGCAAAGAAGCCCGCAGCCAAGAAGAAGCCGGCCGCCAAGAAGGCCGCGCCCAAGAAGAAGGCCGCACCAAAGCCGAAGCCGCTGGGTAGGAAGAAGAAGGTCCTGACGGACGAGCAGAAGAAGGTGCTCCAGATCCGCGAGCTGAAGCGCACGGCGCTGCTCACGCCCGGCGCCACGCGGGAGCCCAAGAACAAGCGGCCCACGACCCCGTGGAAGTTATACCTCGCCAAAGAGGTGCCCGTCCTCAAGGCTAACGCCGCCGCCCAAGGTGACTCTACTCAGTGGCGGGTGATCCTGGTATCATGGGTCAGGGAGATGGCCTCCAAGTTCAAGGCCCTCTCGCAGACCGAGCTCGAGGTGCGGGGGGGGGGGGGGGGGGGGGGGGGGGGGGGGGGGGGGGGGGGGGGGGGGGGGGGGGGGGGGGGGGGGGGGGGGGGGGGGGGGGGGGGGCGGGGG